>JAVTVJ010002464.1:0-129498 GCA_034509425.1 Eopsaltria australis
GTGACCGCCCTGGCAGCAGCAGCAGCAGCCACAGCCGTGGCAGCCACTTTGTCTGGAGCACATCTTGGAGTGGCCCTGTAAGGAAAAATTGTTTACTCTAGGGCAGCTGCCACCCTCACAAGAATTTCCCAAGGCCTGTGATCCCTGTCCAGTCCAACACCACTTTACATCTCTTAAAGACTTTTATCCCAAAGCTCTCCGATCTCCTTATCCCAAAGCCATTCCATCGCCATCTCAATACTGACGAAAAACAACCTTCAGCTGATCCTGCTTCTGTTTGGTCTGGTGGGACCAAGGCATCCACAGGAGATTTAAATTCACCCCAGCAACTTCCCTGCCCTTCCACCACCACCCACCAGATGTTTTTTACCAAAACTTCTGGGTTTTGGAAGCAGGAAAGGAAGAGAAGAACCCCTCCCTCAGGCAGATCTGGACTTACCCTTCTCAGCTCTGACCACGGACACCTCAGGGCAAAGCTCAGCGAATGAAGCACCCCGAGATCTGCTGAGTTTTATACCGTTGATCCTGAGTGGGAAGTGACGCATCCAGAGGAATGGTGATAGGTTTATTTACCAAACAACCTCTCCTCCTTCATCCCACTTGTCCTGACTCACTGGATGCAGACGATGCCTCTCCCTTGCCTCACTTCCTCGGCTGCCCTGCATCCATGGCAGGTCCCACACGTGAGCTCGGCTCCTGTGGCTGAATTCCCAGGTTGAATTCTGGGACTCCAGCAGGATTCTGGACTTGGCCACCCTCCACTCCAGCCAGGAGATGCCGCTGGTGACTGGCAGCAGAAGGGGCTGTGGAGCCTCATTTTATTGAGCATTACAGACTGGAGACACAGGGGGACTTGGTGGGGTGTCTGTGCAGAGCTGGGAGTTGGGCTTTGATGATCCTTGGGGTGTCCCGTCCACGTCAGGGCATTCTGTGACTCCACAATCCTGTGGCTGTGGAGATTCCCGGGGGAACAGGGAAGGGACTGGCATTTCTGGGGCACCAAAGGAATCCCCCAAGGCTCTGGGAGATTGCCCACCACACCAGTGAAGGGGTGATTGGGATTTTTGTTTGATTCCACCACTCTGGAGAGAGCAGAGGTCAGGCAGGTCTTGTTCCACCTCTGGTGATGGAGATGAGGGCACCAGATCCAACATCCCCCCCTGTGCAGCAGCATCTCCATGGACATGGACCAAAAGGATGAATTCCTGGCCATTCTGGGGATGACTCTGGTGTTTAGGAAGAAGCAACAAGATTTGAGGCTGTGCTGTGCTCCTGCAGTCACCCTGAGAATCTCTGGAATATGGGTCCTGGTTTTCTTGGTCCTGGTCTATTTTTGGGTGCAAGGATTTCTGACAGCACCGTTCCCACCTCCCTGAAGTGGGACCCCAAACCCTGGCTTTGCCCTGTTTGTGCAGTTCCCAGCCACTTAATTGTAGCACCCTCAGAGTTCCCATAATAAAATCCCAGGAAACTCAGCTATTCTGGAGGCAACACTGCCTGGAGGGGCTTGTCCAGATGTGTTTTGAGGCGTTTGCCTCTCTGAGGTCCCGCGGGGGGAGAGGGCAGAGGGTGGAGGGACAGGAGGTGCCGTTATGGCCATGGGTCACTCCCGTCTCTCCTGGGACAATTCCAGGTGTCCATCACTGCCTCCTGTAGAACATTTCCAAGGTTTAATTCCCTTTCCCTCCTAATTGCCAGAGCAGACCACATCAAAGAGATCCCTTCCCACAAGGAAACTCCCTCCAAAGACTCACACCCAGAGCTGTGTTTTAGCCCTGTGGGAATGAGGAAATCCCCAGATGTTCCAGGCTGAGCATCTCAGCCCTTGGAAGGACCTTGCTGATGTCCTGGCCCTGCCTCTGCTTCCCCTGGGGGTTCAGAGGTGGAAAAGTGTTGGAGAATCCCCTCATTTCTCTTCCTCAGCCGCTTGTGAGAGCACCAGGAGTTCCTGCACCACCTTGTGAAGGGCCTGAGCTTCTCTCACCCCCGTAATTACACCTTGAAATCCTTCCAAGCAGAATTTTGGCACCTTCTCCCTCTGAACCCACTCAGAACTTTCTTGTGCATCACCAGAATTTTGGTGAGGCAGAGAGACCCCAAAGTGATCAACTTTGTGGTACCTTCTGTGACAGGCCGAAGTCAGGGTCATCATCAGGAGACATTAAACAGTGAGCTGAGAATATTTAGTGAATCCAAAATCTCTTCTGGCTGTGGGGTTTCAGTGCAGTTTTGCACTGGAGCTTTGTTGCAACAGCACTGGAATCAACCCAGGGACGGAAATAAAGCAATGGGGGCCAGAAAATCTGACCACTCACACACGGAACTCTCTAGAACTGCAAGTTTTATTGTCTGGTGCAAGCACTGGAAACTTGGGGCAGGAACAGGCACACGGAAAATCCCCGGCTGGAATTACTACAGGTTCCGGCCAGGACATTGCCAGGGGAAGGGGTAAGAGAACAAGGCAAATAATCTTAAATTTAATAGAGGAGGAAATGTGAGGTGTCTTCATATCTTGGGCTTCCTCGATGTCAGAGTCTTTCTGGCAGGCACTACTTGCGCTTGGTCTGCGGTGGCCAGCAGATGGGCTGGGTCTGCTGCTGCATGGACATTCCTCCACAGCTGGAGGAACCTCCTCCACCTCCTCCTCCACCACCACTACCACCCCCGATGATGACGACGGGACCTTGGCCCTGGTGGCCTGAACCTCCTCCACCTCCTCCTCCTCCTCCTCCGCTGCCTCCCCCAATGCACACGGGGCCTTGGCTTTGCTGCCCTGAGCCACCTCCACCACCACCACCACCACCACTAATGATGATGGGACCCTGGCCCTGGTGGCCTGAGCCTCCTCCTCCTCCTCCTCCTCCCATGCCACCCCCACCGACACAGATGGGGCCTTGGCCCTGGTGGCCTGAGCCGCCTCCACCGCCTCCTCCTCCTCCACCACTAATAATGATGGGACCTTGGCCCTGGTGCCCTGAGCCACCACCTCCTCCTCCTCCTCCCATGCCACCCCCACCAACACAGATGGGACCTTGGCCTTGGTGGCCTGAGCCACCACCACCACCACCACTAATGATGATGGGACCTTGGCTTTGCTGACCACCACCACCTCCTCCTCCTCCTCCACTGCCCCCTCCAATGCAGATGGGACCTTGGCCCTGGTGCCCTGAGCCACCTCCACCTCCTCCTCCTCCACCACCTCCTCCACTAATAATGATGGGACCTTGGCCCTGGTGCCCTGAGCCACCACCTCCACCTCCACCTCCACCTCCACCTCCCTTGCCGCCCCCACCGATGCAGATGGGACCTTGGCTTTGCTGACCTGAGCCACCTCCACCTCCACCTCCACCTCCACCTCCCTTGCCGCCCCCACTGACACAGATGGGACCTTGGCTTTGCTGACCTGAGCCTCCTCCACCACCACCTCCACTAATGATGATGGGACCTTGGCTTTGTTGACCACCACCACCTCCTCCTCCTCCTCCACTGCCACCTCCAATGCAGATGGGGCCTTGGCCCTGGTGGCCTGAGCCACCTCCACCTCCTCCTCCACCACCACTGCCTCCGCCAATAACGATGATTCCTTTGCCCTGCTGGCCTGAACCTCCACCACCACCACCACCTCCACCACTTCCTCCACCTATGCAGATGGGACCTTGGCTTTGCTGACCACCACCACCACCACCTCCTCCTCCTCCTCCCCCTCCGATGCAGATGGGCATATGGCTCTGGTGGTCAGAACCTCCTCCTCCGCCGCCTCCACCCCCTCCAATAATGATGGGACCTTGGCATTGCTGCCCTGAGCCCCCTCCTCCTCCTCCTCCTCCTCCTCCTCCTCCAATAATGCAGATGGATCCTTGGCTCTGCTGGCCGCCGCCTCCTCCTCCTCCTCCACCACCTCCTCCTCCTCCACAGGAGGACGATAACATGTGAGTCTGATAAATGATCCCGCCACCGCTGCCACCGCCGCCGCCGCCTCCACAGCAGCCGCCTCCTCCTCCTCCTCCGTGGCAGGAAGATCCCTGGCTCTGGTACCCCATGGATCCTCCACCGCTGCTGTGGCAGCATCCTCCTCCTCCTCCGCTGTGGCAGCAGCAGCCGCAGCCGCCGCCGCCGCCGTGGCAGCCTCCGGACTGCTCAGACGTCCCTTGGCCATCGCCCTTCTGCTGGTGGGAACCCATGGTCTGTGTGATGGGAGTCCTGCAAGAGAGAGAGAAAAAACTGGGCCTGAGCACTTCTGGAGGGAGGAAAAGTTGTGTGACTGGGTCACCCCATCCCCTTCCAACACAGAATTGTCTTCTCGTCCGGTTTTCCTTTTTCTTCCACCTCTGACTGAGGCAAAAATTTTCAACCCAAAGAATGAATGAAT
Source organism: Eopsaltria australis (assembly GCA_034509425.1). Classification (NCBI taxonomy): domain Eukaryota; kingdom Metazoa; phylum Chordata; class Aves; order Passeriformes; family Petroicidae; genus Eopsaltria; species Eopsaltria australis. The sequence goes on from JAVTVJ010002464.1 coordinate 4,370, forward strand.
GAATGAATGAATTAATTAATTAATTAATTAAACTGAAAAAAAACCTGTGAAGTTTTCAGTTCATTCCACCCACAGAACCCTCTTATCCAGATGTAACTGTTCTTTATTTTATCTAGGACAGCAATCATTCCTCAGTAATTCCCTCTTGCAGCAGGTCTGTCACTGCAAGAGGCACTCGAGGCCGCGGTACCCCAGAATTACCCTCATCCAAGCGTGGTTTGGGAATTTTGAAAGGGCTGCAGTGCTCGGGGATAGGGATTAACGTTCCCTGGCCACAGGAAAGAACCCGGCTTGTCATTTGCATAACAACAACTTCGTTCCGCTTTGAAATTCTTCAATCCCGCTTTCAAAAGAGCTCAGGGTTTCATTTCTCCTTCAGAAGGAGAAGGAAGAGGAGCAGCCTGTGGAAAAGTTATCAGTGATGCAAAAGAAGGGGGAAAAACAAAAGCCCAAAACTTCAGCAGCTCCAGGGTTTGACGCGTGTCTGTCCCCGAGGGATGCTCTGAAGTTCGAACACTTCTTTAGCACTTAATCCCCACCCCAGGCGCGTCCTTGTCTGCCAGCAGCAGGAATTGATGTTCCTGTGACAGGGAAGGGGCCGCTCTGAAAGGAAAAGATCAGCAGGATCGGGTGTCCAAAAGCCTCAGGCGTCAGCGGCTCCTAGGAGAAGCGAAGTGCTCGAAAGAAACCCCTTCCCCATCCAGATAAAAGGCTGGGAAATGAGGATAGAACCTGGCTTTGCTTCTCTGTTCCTTTGTTTCCCCGCTCTTTGCTGAGTACCTGCAAACCCTCTTTTTCCTGCCCTTTCGCCTAAGGTTTGTTTTCCAGGAATATTCAGGAGTTGTGCGTGTGTGGTGTTGGGCCCAGAGAAACCCGAGGGGCTTCAAATCCCAGATTTTCCACTTCCCAGCGCTCTCCTTTTCCTGTGTGGTTACAGAATCCCTGAATAGGTAGGAAAAAAAAAAAAACCAAAACCAACAACCAAAAAAACCACCTGCAAATAAAGCGGATTTTTTGCACTGTGAGACCCCAAAACCGCATTTAACCCCACACTTCCACCTTAGCATTCCGAGCCTAATCAGCCAAATTAAATTTCCACCAATAGCGTGGAGTCTCTTACCGTGTCCCACGGCACGAACCAGTGGAAAGGAATCAATGGGAGTGAGGAACCGTGGTATGGGACAACTTTTATATAGGATCCAGTCCTCCTCTTGGAAAGAAACAATGATTGATTTATTTACGGCCAAGCCCAGCCCCTACTGCCCACTTGCTTCGCATAATCTCGGGCTCGTCATAGCAGAGATCGCTATCGCCCTTCCTTCCACCACCTCTTTTGTTGTTAAAATTATTGGATGGCTCCGCCTACTCCAGGTAAAGTGAGGAAATAGCGAAAACCATTTTCAGGGTAAACAAGCGATTCAATTTTGCGTCCCACTCTAGAAAAATCCAACATTCCGGAGAGGAAACGCGAGGGGGGTTTTTGTCTTTATGGTCACGGGGAGTTTATTTTTAATTCTAGAAAATATTTCCGAGCTGCCAGACGTGGCCGTGGCGTGTCATTAAGGTGTGAGGTAACCCCGGCTGTGGATTATATGTTCCTGATGACTCCCACGTTATTGCCAGCGGCTGGAGGGACACGTTGAGACTCCGATGAGTCCGAGGGCCTGGAGCTCCCCAAAACACAACAAAAGCCTCCAGAGGCAGAGGTTGGAGTGATGCAAATCTGAGAGGCTCTGGGTGATTTACAGCCTTTGACCTACAGAGAAGTGGAGGGAAAAAGGCCCAGAGGAGTGAAATTGTCTTTGGGTGGATTTGGAGAAAAGCTGAGGGAGTTAGGGCTGTCCAGCCTGGGTGAGAAGTTTTGGGGTGACCTCACTGTGGCCTTCCAGGACCTGAAGGGGTAACAAGGAACACAGGGAGAGATTTTTACAAGGGTTTGGAGTGGCAGGAAAAGGGGGAATGGGTTAAAACTGAAAGAGGGGGAATTTTGGTTGGATATGGGGCAGAAACTGTTCCCTGTGAGGGCAGTGAGGCCTCATCCCTTCACTGCAGGGGAATCCACTCTGGATGGAGTTTGCTCCCACTTTTCCTGTCTTTCTCCTGCCAATCTGGAATTGTTCCAGACAGCAGCAGGAAGTTCCTCCAGCGAAACTCTCCAGCTCCAGGCAAGCTCCAAAGTGCCAGAGTTGGGAGGATCTTTGGCTCAGATGGAGCCGGTTGAGGCAACGGGAACTTGATTTATTATTTCAGAGCTGCTCTTGGCGACAGAGCCGGAGGCTGCGCCACTCGAGTGCCACCCGAGTGCCACCTTCCTGCCCAATTCCTGCCCTGGAGCTGCTCAGCCTTATCTCAGCTTCATCTCATCCTCCCCAAACCCCACCACAGAGCCTGGGGGGAGGTGACACCACCACCACTGGTGGCACAGGACAAAAAAACCCCTCCACAGGGCTGTGTTCAGGGCTCTCATATGAATGGGATTTCAAGGGGTACCTGCAGGGTTTTATTATAAGAAGCCTTGAAATTATATTAACATTTTTTATTATGAAAACTTTCGGAAGTCTCTTCTCCATGTCGCTCCCAGGTGATGCTGCACCAGGTGCTCACACACACCTGGTTCTTGAAGGACGAGCAGCCGAGTGGGCAGAGCCAAATACCCACCAAAAAAAAGTCAATAAAATAAATAAACAGAGCAAAACCAGTTAAATAAAATAAAAATCCCCTCCCCTTCCCACTCTTTTCCCGAAGTTTGGTGCCGCATTTCCTGCAACACCAAAGTGATGCTTAAATTCAGGAACACCCAGTCAAGACCACCCAGCTCTCAACAGGAATGTCCAAGCCCCTCCACGGAGTGTCTGGAGAGGGAGGAAAGTGGGGCAGGGAAGGGAGACGTGGAGGGATTCCGTGTTTGTCTGAAAAGCAAATGAAGGGCTGTGGTTGCAGCACATGCTTTGCATATCTAGAACAGTTTGTTTATCTCTGCTGCTGGCATCGAGGGCGCTCGGGATGCGGCTGTCAGAGCTCCAGCACGTTCTGGCACAGGAAAAGATGAATCCTTGGGATTTAGGCCCGTGTGGGGAGGGAACGGGGTTGGAGAGTTGGTCCTGGGATCACATTCCTGAAATTCCCCAGCAAAGTGAAATTGCTCTGGACTTCTGGGAGCATTCCTCCTGATTTCTGGGAGCAATTCTCCTGATTTCTGGGAGCATTATTTCTGATTTCCGGGTGTATTTCTCCTGGATCCTGGGATCTTTTCTCCTGATTTCAACACCTGCTGTGATTTGTATCTCCCTGCCAGGGGATTTCGACACAGGTGATGAGGTTTGTGTACCCCAACCGGGGCAACTTTCCCCAGTAATTAATTGCCAGTGGTTTTGGCAGTGGAACAGTCGATTGTCCAGCAGCTCCTTCCCTAATTTCACTTTTATTTGGTCCCCGCACTTTACCACAGACATTTAAGCTCCAGCCACACCCTGACTTCCATTTTCCTCTTTCCCCCATGCTGGTTCCTCATTCTTCCGAGGCTCATTGGGAAATCGTTGGAGCTTCACTGGGAATTTGGGAGCTGGGAATGGGATGAGCTGGGCCTGCCTTTGGGATGGCCCAAAGCAAAGCTTGGCTTAACACAACCTTGCCTGGCTTTAAATCCCAGCACATGAACGGCCTGGGGATCAAAATGTTTCCGTTTAATTCCTGGCAAAGCTCGGTGGTGTTTGGGTGGAGGGTCAGCAAGGTGATGGAGGGGTTTGGAGCTGGTTCCCTGTGGATCCAGGCTGGGAATGTTGGGAATGTTGAGCCTGTGGAGACTCCAGAGCCCCTCCCAGGATCTGCAGGGGCTCCAGGGAAGCTGGAGAGGGAATTTTCCTCAGGAACTGCAGGGACAGGACACAGGGAATGGGGTCAGGGTGACAGAGGGGGATTTGGAGTGGGATTTTGGGCAGGAATTTTTCCCTGTGAGGGTGGAGAGGCCCTGGCCCAGGTTATTCCATGGATTCCTCATCCCTGAATGTGTCCAAGGCCAGGCTGGAGGGGGTTTGGAGCCACCTGGTCTATGGAAAGTCTCCCAATGTGGTCCAAGAGAAATGATCACTTTTAAATAACTGAAATGTCTGAAGAAGTGGAAGAACATTTTGAAAATAAATTAAATTTGACTCTTTCTGGCAAAGCAGGACCTGGAGCTGAGCCTGACCGAGGCAGACACCGGCAGCAGATGAAATAAAAAAAGGAGGAGAAGTCAAAATTGAGCAAGAGCCCCGCTCCCTCCGAGGTGCAGATCCCTTATCACACCCACAGCCTCATCACGGCGGGGTTTGGCAATGCCAGCAGAGATTGGGGCCACTTCCTTCCTGCACACGCCAATCTTTGGCCCATTTCGGTCGTGTCACCCCAGCTCCAGTTAAATTATCCCTGGTGTTGGACTCCCCACCTGCAGGGGTGACCACAGAGAGCCCCGAGACCACCACCCGCCATCTCCCGAGGTGGGGAAAGACCATTTCCTTCTGCTTCCCGATGGGGAATGAGCCACAGGAGGATCCCCCAGCCCTGCGGGGTGACCGAGGCACCACCCCAGAGCCAAACTTCCTGTCCTGATAAGGGCACGCGTGGTTTGGCCAGGGAATCACGGACACTCAGCTGGAGGTGACCAATCCATCCAGGATTGTCCATCGGGGCTGTGGCTCAGACACCTCCGTGGCTTTGGGGACATGTGACAGGATGTCCTGGGAAGCAGCTGCCACTGCCCAACCCACTGGCACAGGGAGGAAAGGAATCTTTTCATTTTTAATGATGCTGTTCCTGGGCTGGGGCAGCCTGAGGAGAGCCAGGCCTGCCTGGCTTTTTTTTCCCCAGGTTATTTGCAAGGCAGGATCCTCTTCCAGGAGGGAATTCTGCTGTCTCTCCCCTGGGCTGGGGAAAGGTGTCCTTGGGTGGGACGAGGTGATTTTTGAGGTTCTTTCTAACCCCAACCATTCCAAGGTTCTGTAATTTTGACGTTTCAATTTTGACATTTCAAGATGTGGCGGGAACAGCATCCACCACAAAGGGAGGGAAATAAATCCTCGTGGTTTTGTCTTGGGTCGCTCCCTGCAGCTCTAAATATCAGAGAGAGTCTTTATTCAACCCCACTCCACCCCAAACCTTTCATCTTCACCCGCAGGAGTTTTCCAGAGCCCCTCTTGGGCATTTTTCCCTCCTCTCTCCTCCCCAACCACGGAACTGAGGCATTTCTGGGATGCCAGGAGGGCTCGTTGGCCAAACCTGTCATTGTCACCCGGACACCAGCGAGGCCCCGACTGCATCACCACCAACCCCATTCCAGCATCCAGCAGGGATCCGTGGGGACAAGGCAGGATAAACTCCTCGGGAAGAGGGAGCTGCTCGTGCCCCGGCCAGTCCAACTGCATTGCTTCCTATTTTTGAGGATCCACCCAGCTCTTTACTGGGTCATCTGCCCGGTTTTTTTCCCCTGTGACACTGAGGCAGCTTCCTCCCTGTTGTTATTCAAGAAAATTACAGCCATCGAATGGAAAGTCTTAATTGCTCCATTCATTATCCTCAGGAGTCATATCCGACTGTTAATTTATTTGCCTGGGAACTCCCCAAAGGCTTCGAGAGGCTTTTGCCCCAAATCGGGATTAGCTGGTCTGGGGACAGTTGGAGGAAGGAATGTCACCAGCACAGGGGACCCTCTCAGTGCCCCCCGCTCCTGGCACCACGGGGGCCACCAAAACCAACCCCAATTTTCAGCTGCCAGCTCTGGAGTGGGGAGAAGCCTCGTGGCTCTGGGGCACTGTGATTTTTAGGGATGTTGGAGCATTTCCCCCTTGCCGACAGCTGATTTTTGGTTACTTCCATGAGGATTTCAGTAGAGGAGAGGAAAACCAGGACCTGTTTTGTAGGACACACCTGAAATGCGATGTTTTGTGTGGGGTAGAGGCATCTGAAAGTCTCCTCATCCTGTTTCCAACAGCCTGGAGTGACAGGATGAGGAGGAATGGCTGCAATAGGACAGAGAGAAGGTTTAGATGGGATATTGGGAAGGAATCCTTGGCTGTGAGGGTGGGGAGGCCCTGGAATGGATTGTCCAGAGAAGTTTTGGCTGCCCCTGGATCCCTGGAAGTGTCCAAGGCCAGGTTGGACAGAGCTTGGAGCACCCTGGTTGATGGAAGGTGTCTCTGCCCATGGAAAGGGTGGAATGGGATGAGCTTTCAGCCCCTTCCAGCCCAAACCATTCCATGATTCCATGATCCTCAGGACTCTCATTTCAAGGCCAGGGTCCCCCCAGATTCTCCTGGTGGAACTGCACCTCCAGCGCAGCCGGGTGAGGCCAGCCCTGCCCTCTCCTGAGCCTCATCCCATCAGCACCACCCAGAGAGAGCTCGGGGAAGTCGGGGTGGAGAGGGAGAAACGCCGCCCCAGAAAGCAGCAAATCTCGATTCTTCCTGCAGTGCAAAGATTTGATCTGAACCACCAGCAGGATTTTCTCCTTTCCAAGCCGCAGAATCTGAGCAGGGTAAACACGGGCAGGTGCAGGAATAAACCGATGGAGAGCCTTGGTTAAACTCGCAGGAACTCAGTGGTGACCCTCTGTGGTCCCTTCCAGCCTCCCCCAGTCTGGGATCAACCTTAACCGGGTTTTTCCTTCCTTTCCTTTGAGCCCTGCCTCATTTCTCCACCCCTTCACTGAGCCCCGGGCAAGAACCACCCCGGAGGAGTCCCGGGGACCACGGACCTGCTTTTCCACCTCTTCGCACGGGCCCTGCTCCATCCCTTTATCTCGGCAGAGTCAGCAGTGCAGCAATTTGGGATTTCAACACCGGCCCTGCTCCACCTTCCCCACCCAGAGCCAGTCTGAGCTCCCCAGATCCCCGTGGGCAGCACCTCGGAGTTTCCTTTCCGAGGGAAGGACAAAACCCGGCAGGAATCCGGGTGGAATTTGTCACTTCTGCGGGTACAAGGGACAGGCTGAGCCCTGCAGAAGTCCCTGGAGAACCTTCCACAGTCTGCCAGTCCCTCTGTCTGTCCCTGTGTCCGCCCGGCTCCTCCCAGGGCGGGATCTGGGCTGGGAATCGGCAGAGCTCATTATCCAGCAGTTAATTACCAGCACCTTCAGCTCGCTCCAAACGCCTCCGGCCTCGCCGAGGATGAGGGAGATGAGTCAGGAGGGAACATTCCAGAGGCTCGGCGCCTCCACGGCCACAGGATGGAGCTCCGAGACCGCGGAGCGCTTCGGGTGGGAGGAGACCTTCGTGATGATCCCGATGCCGTTTGGGTTTTGCATTTTTTTTTTTTCTATTATTGTTCCACCAGAGACCTCCTGTGACACCGCCAGGGCAAATTTAGCGTGAAGTGACAGAACTGCTGAGTGCTTTCAGCTCCCAACACCCCGGGGCAGGTTGGCTTTGCCGCTGGATCTGTGGCACTTCCAGCGCAGCTCTGACCCCAAATCCCCCCGGGCTGGGGTAACTTCACCACCCAGCGTTTTGTGTTTAACCCCCTCGGTGCCTCTGTCTGCCTCTCCAGACAGCTCTCGATAGAGGTTCCCGAGTGGCGGGGATTCTCTGGATGCCTCTCTAATTCCTCACCCTCCGTGTTTTTAATTAGGAATAATCAAACCCGGCTCGCTGGAGCAGCAGACGGCGGCGGGGCTCAGACGCATTGAAATGGAAATCTCGGAGGGTTTTGCTGCCAATCTTTTGTCCAGGAGCGGCGGAGCTCGGCAGAGCTGCGGGAATGGGGAGGGCCATGCGGAGAAAAGGATGAGCTCAGGGCACGGGGCGTTCTCCAGGTGAACGCGAGCACCGGGGACCTCCAAAATCTCCCCTCCTGATGTAGGGGGGATGAAGGTGAGGGTGCAAAACCACGGGGAGAGGCAGAAAAAGTCCTCAAAAAACCCACAAAGGTTCGTGTCGCTGCTGCCAGGCCCCTCTGCCGGTGCGGGTTTGGCACAGGTGAGGTGACACCTCGCTCCTGGGGCTCCCTCGTGCTCCCTGAATCCTTTGGCCACACGATGGAGCACAAGGAATTCCCCAGATGCCTTTTTCGTTTTTTCGTTTTTTTGGTTTTTTTGGTTTTTCTTTCCCCTTTGTTTTTCTTATTTCAGTTCGTTTCGTATAGAATTAAAATTTTTCCTGAGGTTAGAAAAACCCTTCCAGACCCATCAACAGTGCCCGATCCCCACCTGCCACCAGTCCTTGGACACCTCCAGGGATGTGACCCCACCACCTGCCCGGTCAAAACCCCCCCGATTTCTTGACAAATTTCCCACTGGAACAAAGTCGGAAGCGGAAAAATAAATAAGTTTATTTTCAGCGGCGTTGGCACGGGGAGCCATTTGGTGGCACTGAGGCCACCCCGGGGCCGTGACATCCATGTGAGTGGCCGGGCTCACATCTCCTCCACACGGCCACGGGAATCTCCTCGTGCTCGCAGAGATGAGCCCGGAGGGGAGAAGAGATGGAGAAAAGAAGCTACGAGACCCCAAAATTTAATACAGATAATTAAACGGAGAGGATTAAATAAGGACTGGGTCCCAAAGGTACCAGAAGGTCCCCAAAGGAGCCAGATGGTTACTAAAGGTACCAGAAGTTTCCTAAAGGTGCTGGAAGATTCCTGAAGGTACCAGAAGATCCCCAGAGGAGCCAGAAGGTTCCCAAAGGTACCAGAAAGTCCCCAAAAGTTCTAGAAGGTTCCTAAAGATGCCAAAAGGTTCCCAAAGGTGCCTGAAGGTTCCCCAAAGTGCTCAGGAGTGGTTCCAGCAGGAGAAGCGCTGCATTCCCGGGTGCTGCCCCTCAGCCTGGATGTTCTCCTGCTCTCCACACCCCGGCCGTGCCCCGGGCACCCCGGCGCGCTTTTATTGCCCGCAGTTGTACTGGTAACTGTTGGACCACTGGTAGGAGTAGGGGCAGGAGCCGTCCTGGCACACGGGGGCCGGGGCGCACACCTGGGGACACCTCCTGAGCACGGCCTGCCCGCAGCCGGGCACGCACAGCTCCCTGCCCTGCCCGAGGGGCTGAGGGAAGGGCGCGGGGCAGGAATCCAGGCACCTGGAGCTGCTGCAGGACGAGGAGGACGAGCAGTGCCCTTCCACCACGCGCGTCTCCACGCAGCCCGGCCGGCAGGGCCCGGCGCACCGCGGGCTCGCCAGGGTTTTCCTCACGGTGCAGACCTTGGTCCCCGCGGGGGCGCAGGGCGAGCAGGAGCCGCAGGTCACCAGCCCGGGGTTGTGGCACTGCTGCGGGAAGGCGGGCGCGGCGCATTTCACCCCGCCGGGGATGTAGCACTGCTGCTTGTACTGGTACCCGTAGTAGGACATGGCCCCGGAGATCCTGGAAAACACGGGAGGGAGCTGAAGGAATTCCCGGCTGGGATCCCGAAAAACAGGGCGGGGAGCTGAAGGAATTCCCTGCCCGACCCCGAAGAACTGGGAAGGGAGCTGAAGGAATTCCCTGTTGGGATCTCAAAAAACAGGGAAGGGAGATGAAGGAATTCCCTGCTGGGATCCCAAAAAACAGGGGAGGGAGCTGAAGGAATTCCCTGCTGGGATCCCAAAAAACAGGGGAGGGAGATGAAGGAACTCCCTGGGAAATCTAGAATTCGATTTTAACAAAGCAGAGGATCAAAGAAGAGGATGAAGAAACCTCGCATCCCAAATGGGGTGAGGTTCTGTAAATCTCAGGCTCAGCTTTAAACCCCTTTATCTGTCTCTGCCTTAAAAAAAGAATAGCAACAAACCCTAAAAAGAACCTTTAACAGCAAGAACCCTCTTAATTCCCGGTGTCAGGGTGTTCCTGCGGGATCCAGATTCCAGTTCCAAGTCCCACCAAAATGGACTTTTCTTAGGAATAGAAATAGAAACTTACCGAGCTCACGGTGGAGAGTAAGGACTGGATGGAAAGGTTGGAAACGGGGGGTTTTTATATGGAGTTTTTATAGTCCTTCAGGCTTCACGGAAAACCTGAGCCACTGAGTGCCAAATCCTAATAAACCACGGGAGGGAATTTGTCCATATGCAACTTTTTCACTGGCTGTAATTATTTTACTCACTTGGGCTCGTTAACGCATTGTTATCCCCAAATCCCCTGAAAAAAAACACTTCACACCCTGCGGGTTCTTTCCATTTTTAAGCTTTATGGGGAGAAGGAAAAGCCGCCTTTTATGCCGCTGACCTCGTTAGGTCCCTGAAGAAATCCATCCCTCTCCTCCTAAAGCTGCCTTTGTGGGAGCGACAATCGGGAAGCAGCACCGGGGGAGCGGGAATTGATGGTTCTCACTCCGTTTTTCCTGTGGGAAGGCAGCTGGGAGAGTGGGGAATGAAGATTTGAGAAGCGGGATTGGGCGAGATGTAGTGTAGGCCGGCACTGAGCTGCTCCTCGTGATCCTCAAACTTTGTAGGAGTCGTTCCCGGATTTTGCTCCAAGCCCCATCCAGCCCGGCCTCGGACAATTCCAGGGATGAGGAATCCGTGGAATAACCTGAGCCAGGGAACGATTCCTGCCCAAAATCCTATCTAAACCCCTTCTCTGTCGATCTGAACCCATTCCTCGTGATCCCGTCCTTGTTTCACCCCAGTGATAACAGAACAGGGAATTCTTTCCTCGTGACCCCATTGTACCCCCCTGCGATGATCCAAGAGCTCTGGGGTCACCCCAACAGCTCTGGGATCATCCCAAGAGCTCTGGGGTCACCCCAACAGCTCTGGGATCACCCCGACAGCTCTGGGGTCGCCCCGACAGCTCTGGGATTATCCCAATGGCTTTGGGATCATCCGAACAGCTCTGCTTTCACCCAGAGCTCGGCTCTGTCCCCGTGCCTCGGAAGGGATCCTGCTGCCGACGCGTGATGTCATCAGGGTAATTAGCAGCCTTTGATGTGCTGGGACGCGGCCCTGGAATTGGCTCCGTGCTGGCGTTGCTCGTAATGGGGCCGAGCCGGGACAGCTCGGCTCGTGTCAGACGTTAATGAGCATTTCTGAGGGGTTTATGAGGTCCTGTTGTGAAGGTGTTGTTTAATGTCCTGCTCCTGTTTTGTGTGCGGGTAAACACCGGCGTGAGCCAGCTCAGCACCTCAGGAGTGTCTCCATTAATCAGGAGTGTCTTAATTAATCACCAGAGTGTCTTCATTTATCACCAGAATGTCTTCATGTATCAGCAGAACAAAGATGAGTTTTGGGGTGAGAACAGGCTCTGATAAAGGTGATTTTACCTCTTCTGGATGTGGTGGTTCAGCTGTGGTTTTGTGTAAGTGGTAAATAAACCACGTGCGGAGTTATCGGGGAATCGTGGAAGGGTTTGGGTGGGAAGGACCCTCAGGAACATCTCATTCCACACCCCGTGGAAGGTGGAATTCCTCTCCAAACTCTTGACAGGAGATTTGGAGCTCCCATCCCTGGTGGTGTCCAAGGAATTCCTGGACTTTGGTCTGGGTGACCGTGTGGGCATTGGGCATAGCTCGGACTTGGTGACCTTGGAGCTCTTTTCCAGCCTCAGGGATTTGGGGATTCTGTTTTTGGTGTTTCATTGGTCTCAGGGACAGATCAGAACCCCGGTCCCTGCTTTTTGAACACGTCACCCACCTTGGTGTCCTCGGGGATCTCCCCCTCCTGTGCTGAGCTCTCACCTGATCCTTCCAGTTTTATCTTTACGAATCCAGCGATTTTTGTACTTCACCTTTAGAAGAGCTGGAGTTGGATCCTTCAGCCAGTTTGAGCTGGTAAATCGAGCTGACACCTCTCCTCACTCAGTGCTGAGTGTTGGCCACGTGTCACCTGTTGATTCATCACTTTTTATTTCCTGGTCGTGTCGGAGCTGTTAAAACTCCTGTTAACAACGATACGGTGACAGCATCAGGGAGCTAATGAGCTTTTATGATGTGTTTGGAAACACTTGTAGAAAGCCTTGACATGATTCTTGTCAGGGTTAGTGTTCACGTTGGCAGAAATCCACCCCGCAGTGACAGGAACCCCGAACAGAGGGAACAAATTCCAGCACTGTGGGTTCCTCCCATGCTGGAGCAAAGATCTGGACTTTTAATTATTAATAAATCGCTAAGAAAAGAGTTGACATCTAGTTTAATCTTCAGCTGGCTGAAACCAGCAATTAGATATTAACTCCAATGTTTTTGATTTCGGGGATAAATTGCTGGCTGATATCAGCTGAGGTGAAGGCAGATGTTGCAATTTCCGAGGTCATCTTCCATTATTAATTTTGTGCGTTCCACCCCTGGAAGTGTCCAAGGCCGGGATGGACAGGGCTTGGAGCACCCTGGGATAATGGAATGGAATGGTCTTGGAAGTCCCTTCTAACCCAAGGGAGAAGGCTTTGAGGTGAGGTTCAATAAAAGAGAGCAGAAGTGGAAAACACCAAAACACATTTGGTTTTTTAAACTAAATGAACCAGAATGGAGAGGTTGCTGGTGGTGGGAGTGTCCGTCCAGCTCATCCCGGTGCCATCCTCGGTATCTGTCCCTGGCTCCTCTCCTGGCTGTCCCCGAGCCTCCTCCTCAGGTTTAGCAGGATGATAACCCCAACTGGGATTCATCAGCAGTTGGGATTCCAGAGGCGTCTCCCACTCGTTGCTCCCAACGTGCCGTGTGCGTTGTTGTTCCAAGGATCCGAGTGCCCTTTGGTTGGGGAAGTGACTCCCTGGAAAAAATTCCTGGCGAGGTCCTGCCTCGGTCACACCCCGTTTATGGCCTTTTTGCCAAATCCAGTCATGATTTATGGTTTCGAAAATACGGGGCTTTTAACGTGATATAAAATGTGGTGTTGCCTTTTTTTCTGTTTTTATGTTAAAATGTGTAAAGGAATCGGGTGCTCGGTGTCGGGCTGAAGGAGGTGTCCTGACTTATTTGGGTCTATAACTATAAAATTCTGGATTTTTGCACCGTGCCAGAGCTCTGAACAGACCTTTTATTATTCTAAAGAACCCAGATCACAGGTTATTCATCTTCCATCAAATATTTCATCCAAGAATCCAAACCTCCAGTTTATCCCTCATTTTTTCGGCTCTTCCTTGGCTGGGTCAAGGATATTTTTATCCAGAAAAATGTTTGGTTCCTCCCTGCCCAGGAATGAGCCCCTCCATGGAGAAGATCAAGCTTAAACCTCATAAATATTTCTCCTTTGAGACACAGAGACAAAGAACCCCCTCCCTATAAAGCTGAAATTGCAGAGTGGGGAAGGCAGTAAAGGACAGGTCATGCGGGACAGACTGGTAATTAGCAAGAGTGATTTATCTAAAACAATTGACATCTGTTAACGATGCTGGATCTGAAAAGAATCGTGGTTAGTAATTGATTAGGAAGTTCTGCCCGTGGGTGATTCATGTGCTGGGCACTCTGGGCACTGGTATAAAAGTGCCCGACCTCACATCTCGCACCACCATTTCTCTTGTCTCACTTCTCTTGTGACTGTAGGTAAGTAAAATCCTGAACTCCTGAACTCCTGAATTCCTCCTCTAACCAAGCCTTCGAGTGTGGTTTTGGGATCGGTCTGACATTCTCCTGGTGGAAACCACTGGATGTGGCACTTGGTGCTTTGGTCTGGTTGAGGAGATGGGGATTGGTCACGGGTTGGACTTGGTGATCCTGGAGGGCTTTCCCAACACCAGTGACTCTGGGACTGTGCAAATGAACCCATTTGTGACTGCTCAGCCACTGGGAAATGCAGATCTGGGTGAGATCTAACCAATATTCCATGAAAACTCTTTCCATTCCTGTTCAGTACCAGATTTAGGGAAGCATTTTAGGTGCCGAGCACCCAGAATTCTCCCGGTCCCTTGAGCCTCTTCGTAGCCTTTTATTCTCACATTTGATTATGAAATCTATATTAATTTTCTTTTATTTTCCTGCTCTTCCCCTGCCCCGCAGATCCCCATCCCCAAGCCATGGTCTGCTCCCTGAGCCCCTGCACCGACGGCAGCGCCTCCCCCTGCGGCGTGGCCGTGCCCCAGCCCGTGGCTGACTCCTGCAACGAGCCCTGCGTCCGGCAGTGCCCCGACTCCAAGGTGGTCATTTACCCTCCCCCCGTGGTGGTCACCTTCCCCGGGCCCATCCTCAGCACCTTCCCCCAGCAGAGCGTCGTGGGATCTGCGGGAGTCCCCGAAGTCGGAACCGGCGTTGGAGCCGGTGTTGGAGGCGGTTTTGGTGCTGCCCGAACCCCTGGAGCTTCCCAAGTTTATGGCGGGGCCCGGTGGGGCCGGGGGTACCCAGTTGGGAGCTGCAGGCCCTGCTGCTAAAGTCAGGGAGTGACCGCTGGAAGAGGGTGACTGGCAGGACGTGGATCCACGGCTGAGCTCCAGGATGTGGCATTCAGGGAGAGCCGAGCATTTGGGGCGGCATTCAAAGCGTCTGTGGGTGTTTGCACGCCTCAAAAATCCATTCCCATCCTTCTCCTACCCTTCCTGATTTTCTTTAAAGCTTTCCTCTCTTTCCAAGCACTCTGTTCTCGAAGCTGTGGGCTGTTTCTGATTCCTTGTGGGCTTGGAGGGTTCTTTGTGGCTTCCCACTGACAGTAGGTTTAGATTAGATTTTAGGGAGAAATTAGGAGGGAAATCTTCCCTGTGAGGTCCTGGCACAGGGTGCCCAGAGAAGCTGTAGCTGCTCCCAGATCCCTGGAAGTGCGCAAGGATGGATTGGACGGGACTCGGAGCACCCTGGAATGGTTGAAAATTCCCTGCCCATGGCAGGGGGTGGAAATGGATCACCTTTAAAATCCCACCCAAACCATTCTGTGCTTCTGTGACTGTGGCAATGTCAAGAACCGGGTCTGAGATCCACTTCAGATCCATTTTTGAGTGCTTTCCATGGATAGAAAGGGCTCTGGAGTGCCCCAGCCCCTGCTCTGCTGCCGTGCTGTGTGAGCAGGGCTGGATATCACCACAGGAGAAGCAACCCCAGACATTCCCTGAGTCACTCCAGATCAAACCACGGCTTGTGGGCAATTTGTAACCTGTGCTGTGTCTCACCTGTGCTTCCTCATTAAACCAGACGTTGCAGCAGTTTATTGGCGTGTGGGTGTCTCTGTGTTCGCTGTCCTTGTCCTACCACACCAACCTGGTCCTGCTGCCAGGATAACAAAATTCCCGAGGGATGTGGCTGAGGTCTGTGGGTGCATCTCCTGTGCACGGCCACAACTGTCCCTTCCTAGCCCAAATTTCCAGTCTCTGAGGAGGTTTTTGCTCAATTTTGGCTTTTCTGGCTCCTGTTCTCGGTGTCCTCAGGCTCAGCCTCTCCATCCTGGCAGTGGCACAACAGAGCTCAGGGTTGGAAAAACCCTCCAGGACTGAATCCAACCTGTGCCCAATCCCCACCTGGTCACCCAGACCAACGTCCAGGAATTCCTCAGACACCTCCAGGGATGGGAATCCAGCCCCATGCAAGGCCTGGCTGCCCTTTCCAGGAGGAATTTTCCCAAATTTCCCACCCTGAGCCTTCCCTGGCGCAGCTCGAGGCCGTTCCCTCTTGTTCTGGCCCCATTCCCTGTGATCAGATCCCAAATCCCCCCTGGAAGAGCCCGGAATCCCCCCTGGATCCCCCTTTTCTCCAGGCTGAGCCCCCCCAGCTCCCTCAGGATTCTCCATTCCCTTCTCCTGCTGCTCCAGACTCGTTCCCATCCCTGGATATTCTCCAGCCCCTCAACGTCTCTCGGCAGAACCTGAACATTGTGGTGATGTTCCCTCATGGAATTTAAAGATTTTTTCAGGAATAAATTGGCAATAAACCTTTTCCAAGCCGTGTTTGAAATGTTATGTAGCATGTTAGGAACAGCAGCAGGGTCATTAAGGACTGAAGGGTGATGTGGGAATGTGGGATTAATTCCCGGGCAGTAACTCTTTGGGGATTACCCTGATGTGGTAGGAAAACAAACTTGTCCAGGCGCTGTAATGAAGTGTAATTAATGCTCGTGAGCTCTGGAGCAGGTGATTAAATCAGATTCTCCCCAACCACATAATCCCTACAAAAGAGAAATCCCCCAAACTTCAAAGCCAGGGGCCTTCATTGTTGGGCTCGTCGAGCGTTTGGGAATAAGCTGCAGTTTATTGAGGCCTCTCACGATGATCTTTTATGGCCTAAATTGAGATCTACATTTACTAAAACCCAGAAAAATCAGTGAAATGATGAAATTCTGCCAGTGATTTTTGATAGAACCATTTTTGATACATTTTAATTAATTTTGATGTAAAAGCCCCGCATGTGAAATGCCCTTTCAGAGGAATAAAGGTATTGAGTATCTCACTAAGAAGATTTAATGCCTTTTTAAGAAAAATGCATTTGCTAATGTCCCTTAGGTTCATTATTTAGCCTAATTATTTGGTTTAGTGATAATTAATTATGGGTTAATAATATCCATCTAAATATGGTGTATTTTGAAATTCTTGTTGTTTCCAACAAGGCCATTTTTTCCCCTGTGTCGTGCCCCACTTTCCCTTCTAAAAGACTGCACTCTTTAACAAATATTTTGAAAATTTAGCACAGTTTTGGCGATAATCAAGTGCCCAAATTCTCATTGGGGACTGGTTTAGTCTTTAGGGAGGATCCTCAGCCTCGCAGGGAATCTTTCTGCTGGAGGCAACTCCTGGGGCATCGGCCCTGTGGTTGGTTCCCAAGGGAACATTTAAATGGATAATTCCACAGTGAATTCATCTAGCCCGGAGTTGGAATGGAATTACAGGGGTTGGTTTTCTGTTAGTTAAATTAGCCGGCTGTTGCCTGTTATGATAGTATCGCAGCCGGGCCGCAAAGTTCCTCTCATCATCCCACTTTTCCTAAGCCTCGGGTCATGAAAGAGTTTCGGGTTTGGGATCTGGAAGAGGCCTACGAGGAAGCTGTGGAGGAGCTGATGGTCAGGAACTGGAGCAACAGGAAAAGAAAGGGGGAATGGGTTCATGCTGAGAGAGGGAAAATTTGGGTTGGATATTGGGAAGGAATTCTTCCATGTGAGGGCGGGGAGGCCCTGACCTGGACATTCCATGGATTCCCCATCCCTGGAAGGGTCCCAGGCCAGGTTGGAGCCACCTGGGATGGTGCGAGGTGTCCCTGCCTATGGCAGGGGCTGGAATGGGATGATCTTTGAGGTCTCTTCCAACCATTCCATGATTCCATGTCATAAAACAGGGAAAACGCTCGTCACCATGGAGCAGGTGTAGGAGAAACTCAAATATTCCTGAGATATCAGGACAGATCCATGGAAAATGAGCTCTGGTGTTGTCGACCAATGCCTGGGAGGCTCTGGGAGAGGTCTGGGCTGCAATTCCGTGATGATTTGGTACTTCCTGAACTCTCCTTACGTGCTGGAATGAACAGGTGAGGAAACGTCCTGTCCCTGTTTGGTGACTCCTGCCACAGGAGCATCTGAGGTGAGGAATTCTGCACTCCAGCATTTCCAGAAGGTTGACCTGCAGCACAGGAGATCCTGGAAGTGCCCTGAATCCCTGGAGCACAGGGAGGCATTGGGACACCCTCAGAGCTGCGACGTTCAAAGCAGGAGGGGAAGTGAGGTGGGAGCCAGGCGGCTCCAGGTCAGCGTTGTGGCAGGAGGTGACAGCAGGTGACAGGGCTAGGGCTGGCAGGAAATCACCACCTGTGGCTCCTGTCCCCCAGGGGAAGAGGTGGAGCTTTGGGAATGATCCGAGGGGGAAGTCAGAAGGGAAGGACATCACAAATGGTGCCGTGCTGGCAAACTTGGGTGGGGATGGAGGTTAAGTGGGACCAAAGGACTCAGAATTTCACCCAAATCTTTGTCTTCCTGGGGTTTATCCCATCTGCCCTCCTGTGCGTGGCTGTCCAAGCCCTTCCACGCTCTCCATGCAGGCAGGAGAAGCCTTTGAGTGCCAGAGGTGAACCAGGAGATAAGCTGAGTTTACAGCCTTGGGAGACTCCACCATTTCCTAATGTTTTCCCCGGGGAGCCCAGCCCATTTTGCTGCTGACAGCAGGAGGGTTGCAAAACCTCTCTTAAAGGCTTTGCCACTTTCAAAGGGCTGCTCTGATTTACTGGGGCCGTGCTCTGCTTGCGTGGAGGCTCCTCCCTGACCCCCTTCCTGGGGCACCCCGTCCTGGGGCTGTCCTGCTCAAACTGGGGCACGGAGGAATCAGATCTCACCTTTGTCTGGGGCTGCCCCTTCCCAGATGAGGAAATGGAGCTGTGGAGCTCATCTCTGCTCTTTGGAGCTGGTTCCAGGTCAAAGGGTTTCAGGGGAATCAATGACACAATGGAAAGAAATGGATGTTGGGCTGGAGGATCAGCATTTCTGTTGACTTGTCCAAGTTTTCTGCCCATGGAATGGCTCCTCTGACCTCCTCCCTTAATTATTTTCTGGATCCTTTCCTCAGCTTTGCTCTGAGAGCTGGGGAATGCAGAAATGCTTCTGCAGGAGGCCACCATGGCAAGAGGAGGGGTGGCCATGGCTATCCCTGGGGAATCAGCCCAGAGGTGACCCCTCAGAGTCACTCCTGCAATAACATTTGAGACTCCTGCTGATGTCTTTGATGTGGAGCTGGGCTCGCAGGGGATCCAGGCAGCTCTGTCTGGGCTCTGCTTGTTGAACCACCTCGTTCTGTGCCACGTTATCATCATCTTCAGTGTTCTAAACCTAAACCATCTTCAGTATTCTAAACCTAAATCATCTTTAATATTGTAAATAAAAATTATCTTTAATATTCTAAACCAAAATCCTCTTCGGTGTTCTAAACCTAAATCATCTTTGGTATTTTAAATTGAAATAATTTTTAGTGTTCTTGATCTAAATCATCTTCAGTATTCTAATCCTAAATCATCTTTGGTATTCCAAATCTAAATCATCTTTGGTATTCTTAACCGAAACCATCTTTAGTATTCTAAATCTAAATCAGGGCTTCTCAGGCTCCAGGGGCTGGCAGGAGCTCCCAGAAGAACCGGCTGCTCCATCTGCAGAGGAGCTGAGCCCTCCAGCAGATGGTCATGGCTTGGCTGCCTTTGGTTTTTCCTCTCAGGTGTCTTTAACCTCGAGTGCCACCGACCTCCCACCTCGGACGACCGTGAGACTGCCCCTCAATCCCTCGTTTTTGTGTTTTATTGCCCCAATTTTGCCCCAGGAGCCTCTTTGGAGGCGAAATCAATGGACCGAAGCCTCTTTCTGGTGAAATATTTGGGTAAACCTAAGGTCAAGGGTGAGTTAAGGTTGTTCCTTCTGCTGGGGGAAATGAGTCAGGGCAGGAGCCATTGAGATGGAGGAGTGGTGACACTCCCTGACACCTGGAGTCTAGACTGGCCTCTCATGGAGGGCTCTTGGGGTGACTGGGGGTCCCTTCAAAGTGCCGGGTGAGCCCAGACAAAAACAGAGGAGACCTTTGATGCCACTAAACAGAGTAATTTTAATGGAAATGAGAAGCAGCGAAGAGCAAAAAGAAGTTGACAGAGATACAAAAGGGGCTTCGGCAAGCAGAGCGTTCCCGATGGTGGACAATGCTTTTCCCGGTGGAAATGGTGGAGTTTGCCAGTCCAAATGGGTTTGTTTGTTGTGTTCACTATCAGGTGAGGCGCAGCAGGGACACAGAACAGGAGCTCCTCTGCTGAAAGTCACCTTTGGTGAAGTTCAGAGTCGAGCAAAGTGGATTTTGTTGCTGGAACTCCCACTAGTGTGGCAACACAAAGTGGCCATGATTGAGCTTAAAAAGCGCTTTCCTCACACCCAAAAGTCTCTTTCTACTCCACCAAAGTGCTCTAAAAGCACCTCAGCCCTTTCAGAGTGACAGCTAGAGAGACAGGAGATCCTACAGAGGGTTACATATGGAGTATCCTACACAGCTTGGCGCCCACACATCCCCCAGGGTCAGAGGCGCGAGCGCTCGGCGTTTCTCAGAACCTAAGCCATGGATCCGTGTCCTGCATTCCATCCCCTGGGCACTGTTCCTGCTGGGAACAGCTCAGATGGTTCTGTTCCCAAACTGGACAGAGAAGGGGAGACTTAACCCGAGGTTCCCAATGTTACCCAGGTTGCCCACACACCCCAGGAGCCCCGCGAGCCCATCGATCTTCCCCGAGAGCCTCCCAACGATATCCCCGTTGAGGTTGGCGTAGACGGTGCCACGGAGGGACCCAGAGGGGTTCATGAAGCTCCCGACGTTCCTGAACCCAGCAGGGGGGACATCCTGGCACTGGTCCCGGTAGAAGCTGAAGGAACGCCCGCACCGGGAGCCGCCGAGGTTTCCAAAGGCACCAAAGTTGTCACCACAGGCTTGGGAGCAGCACCCGTTGTCACAGATCTCCTTGAAGGAAGTCATGTTTTGTTGATTTGGAGAGCCTGGAATACACACACCCAGAAACAAAATTTATGGGCTGCCAAGGGCAGAGCAAAGGCTCCGACTCGGTCCCTCCTGCGCATCGGTTTCAGCATCTTAATTAACTCGTTTATTTCTCTAATCCCCTCAATCCTAAACAACTTTTTCCCCCGTCAACTTTCGGTAACTGCTGACTAAACCAAGCGAGTGAGGGTTTTGCCAGTTGAGAGCTGAGCTTTCCTGTGCCAGGAATCTGCGAAATGTAATAAATGAATAAAATATATATATATATATATATAACCCAGAATTGAAAACGACTTTTGACTACAATATTGTGGTGGCAAATTTCCAGCGCTTTAAAGCTTAATGCTGAAAAAGCACAGGAAAAAGAGCAAAAAGCTTTGAGTGAGGAATTCCTAGAGATGGCATTGGCTCTAAAATGACAAGAAATTTCTTACAGAATGTCTTACAGCATTTCTGTACCTTTGTAGACACAGATTATATATGGAATATAAATACATACAGACACAGCGATACATATGGAATAATCAAATAAAACAGCAGTACATATGGAATAATTAAATAAATAAACTCTATATATTTAATATATATTAATATTTGCGTTCATATTCATATCCATATTCATATTTACGTTTATATATATTTTTGAAAACCTACACACATGAGAATAGAGTAGGTATTGCCTTACCTGCTTCACCAGGAGGAGAAGGCGAGAGGAGAAGTCGAGAGGAGTGAATGACTTCTCGGTGTCGGGGTCCGCTTTTATACTTTCCCGGATTCCGGAACTATCCAAAGTATGCCAACCAACTCTTTATTCCTCCGACTGACGTCACTGCAGCCAACCATTTTCATATTTTCCGCGTCTGGCGTCGCGGCACCAACGCAAACCCTCCAGAAATTCTTTAATCCTTAAACCAACGACGCGTTTCCAGGGAAATTGACTGGAATACCTTGTGGCCAGATATTTGGGAGGTATTTCTTTATTTGGGGAGATATTTATCTGGAGATATATTCAGATCCTTAGGAGTTGGCGGTGGCCTCGTAGGCGGCCCGTTGGCGTGGCGTTAGCACCTGTGGCACCGCTCACGGGGGACAAAGGGACGCCGTTTCGTTTTGGTGTGTGGGAACCTCTTTGGTGTGAGGAGCCTCTGCTTGGCATCGCCGTGACCACCCCAACCTTCCCGGTGACCCTGGAGGGGATCTCCCACTGGATTTTTGTCCCAGGTTCTTCAATAACAACCCAAAGACGTTTTCCAACCGCGTCGTGAGTTGGAAATGTTTTTGCCAATGTTGTATAAAACATTCCCTCTGACTGGATGGTGTGGGTGTCCCATGGCTTTGGGAGTGTGGTCTTTCCATTCTGTAGCCCTTCAAAATTAAATCCGCCTTTCACTCCTATTAAAAATCTTTTCTGCACCAATTCAACATTTCTGGGATTGTTTGTCATCTAAGTTTCTCAAGCAGCTTCAAATTTTTGGTATCTGAAAACTCCTTCCTACTTTGTAAGTGATGTTTCAGGATAGTTTTTGACTTTCATGGAACAGCATCACCTTCATAGGGCTTGAGAACCAAAGACCTTGAGCGACCATGTTATTAAATCTGGAGGTGTCTTTCGGTGGCAAACTATTAATATTTAAATCATGCAACACTTTGCAAATTGAAAACATTAATGAGTACTTATGAAGTGCTTTGGTATTCAAAATTTGGAGGAAGCCTCAACATCCTGTTTGCTCATTATTACGCTTATTTCATATTCAAATTAATGCCAGAAATTAGGTGAAGGTCACCCAAGGAGTTCTGCCCTAAACTCCAGCGTTCCTCGCTATCGTAACTTCTGCGCGTGGCAATTCTTTGCGGAAAAAATACCAACAGGGCTCTTTTAGTGTTCATTTAATGCTCTTTTAGTGCTAATCCTGATAATTTCTTTATTTCCAGATCAAGCTGAGGCTTGAATTCTCCGCTTTGCTCAGCTGAACTTTGGTCAAACCCTCCAGTGAATGACGCTGTGAACAATGCAGTCGGATTTTTGTTAAAAACCTTCTTCTTGCCCCTGCAGCAGCATGGCTTTGATTCAGGAGCACTTTGGAATTAAGATTTATCATTCTGCTCCTTTTTCCTGACGTTGATGAAGTTTAATGTAAAATCCCTATATTTATGTTCCCTTTAGATAAAACCCCGTGGTGCATCTTTGTACTGAACACAAACATTTTCAAACATGTGAGAAAGTTTTCCTTTTTTCTTCTTCTGAAAATTTCTCTCTGTCTCCAATGACCTTGAGAATTTAGAAATGACTTCTCCATTGCACAAAATTAAATTTCGGATTTACAACGGAGGCAATAAAATGGTATCAGGAATGTTGCCAGCCCAGAAAATGTTAAGATGAAAGAAACCTGTAATATATGGGGCATACGGGAGGCTGGGAACACACTAATAATCCCCAACAATGAGGAAAATTACGTTAATTGAAGATATGACGCGTACAGGCAAATTTGTTTCCCAACCAATGGGGCTCCAAACCTTTTGAATCAACAGGGCGTCTGAGATAAGCCAGGAGGGCAAAGCTGGAGTATAAAAAGGGCTTGGAGCTCAAGGCTCCTCATCAGCTCTCCTGTCTTCTCCTCCCAGTGCACTCGGTAAGCTTCTCTTCCTTTCTTTCCCCTGGACTGGGAATTTTCCTTCCAGGATTTCTGTTGGGATCCTCTGAACTGTCAGGTTTCTCTGTTCCTTCTACCTGAGTTTGCTGGGTTCAGGTTTTAAAGCTGCAGCTGGGACTTTCCTGGTCCTGCTGGTGCCTGGATTCCCTGATAAGGGATTTTTGGGACAGCAGAGGTAGGAAAGGGTTTCCCCACCACAACTCTTGGTGGATTTTTCCTTAAATCGCCTCTTTTGAGTGGAATTTTGGTTCTGTTTGGCCACACAGATATTCCCCTGTGTGTCCAGGCTCCGTGGTTTCCTCCACGGGCTCTCAGTGTTTCCAAGTGCAAATTAAAGTGGGTGGGAACCACTGAAATGGGGCAGGGAAATCTTGGGAAGACTTTCCTGATGGAGTCAGGAATGCAGAGCTCCATGAAAAGTTGATATCCCAAGAGAAAATTGGGGTTGCTAATTCCTAGCCAGAGAATTTTTTTATCTTAGAAAAAAACCCTGAAGCAGCAGCAGCAGCAGCAGCAGCAGCAGCAGCAAGGTTTTTGACCTGTGGCCGCTGATTCCACAGTCAGGGCTTTCACCAATCCCAGGAATACAGAAACAGTTTAATACGAATATATTAAATCTATATGAGTACAGAGTATAAAATAATTTAAAGACAGCGGGTAAATGAGCAAATTATACAAACGGGCTGTAATGAGGAGCTGAGGTCATAATTTCGCCTCTGCCCTTGCACTCACGGGACCAAGTGAAGATTTTGGGCTCTGAGGCTGGAGTATTCACCGCTCTCCCTTTCCTCCCCGCCGCAGGTTTTACCTCCACCTCCCAAAGATGACTTTCCTCCAGGGCCAGTGTGAGGATGACTGCTACTCCCCCTGCAGCTACGGGAGCCTCTACGGCTACCGGAGCTACGACTGCGGGAGCCCCTGTGGCTACCGGGGCTACGGGGGCCTCTATGGCTACCGCGGCCTCTACGGCTACGGCGACCGCTACGGCTACGGCGGCTTGAACGGCTACCGGGGCATCTACGGCTCCGGGGACTGCTACGGCTACGGGGGGCTCTACGGGGGCTATAGGGGCTTCTACGGCTCTGGGGACTGCTATGGATACCCCGGGTTCTACTCCGGCCGCTACGGGTACCCCTTCGGCTCCCGCTACGGCCAAAGGTTCGGCTACGGGGGCTGCTACAGCTGCTAAAGCCGGCGGGAGCCACCCCGAAACCCAGCACGGGGTTTGGCAGGTGTGGATTGATGGAGATCCCCGGCGTGCAGAGCTCAGGGGATGAGAAACGCCCCTGGGGTGCTCCGAGAGCGCTGTGGTGCTGCTGAAGGGCTGGCAGTAATTCGCCTTCGCCCCAACTCTCCTCTCAGTCCTGATCTTCTCGATTCTCCAAGTGAACCAAACTCCGCGTTTTTTGGCAGTGCTGTACAAAACGTTCCCTCTGACTGGATGGTGTGGGTGTTGTGTGACTTTGGGAGTGTGGTCTTTTCGTTCTGTATCCCTTTAAATTTATAGCTGCCTTGTACTCCTATTAAAGATCTTTTCTGCATCAATTCAGCATTTCTGGGTTTGTCTGTCATCTAAGTTTCTCAAACAGCTTGAAGTCTTTGGCATCCAAAGTTCTGAGGAAGCCTCAGCATCCTGTTTGCTCTTCATTACTTATTTTAAATTCAAATTAATGACAGAAATTAGGTGGAGGTCACACAAATATGAAATCCTGCGCAGCAAAAGGATTGGGTGATAAAATTATGAACTTTGGGATCCTAAGGACTGGAGATGTCAAAGGTGACACTGGAGAGGCTGGACCTCAATCCTGGGTCCAGTGCTGGGACTCTCATGACCATATGAAGCTATTTCCAGATTTGAGGTTAAATGTTCTGGTATGGGCTGGGGTAGAGCTAAAACTTCATCGCAACAGGGCTGGAATAATCCTTATAATGATGTTTCACAACAAAAAATATTTATTCCTGGACCTCCACAGAGAATATAGGAAAATGTTCAACTGAGCAGAATATTGTCCAATGCCTGGAAAATTAATTCAACTGTACTTTTTCCAGAGTCTCAATTTTCTGTCACTCTCCAGTTTAACAGACACATTTCATGCTCAGCCGCTAAAACACAAGGAAAAACATAAAAACCTATATTCAAATCAATGGGAAAATTGTCAAGGAGGGAGTGGTGGCTTTGCCTGTGTGGATGGTGGCCTGGAAAACTCAAACCTCCCCCTTGATCTCCACACAAAACAGAAGGAAGTCCATTTGAGCTGAATAAAATCAATTTTTGCAGGTGCAGTTACAATAACGCACCAAATCCAGGGACTAAACACCAGAAGATGGAAAGAAAAATGGGGGGAAAAAGAGGCAAAGAGTCCTAAAAACAAAAAATCATTTGAAATGTGCTCATTCTCCCTGGGCAGCCCCTTCCAAGGTCTGACCGCCCTTTCCAGGAGGAATTTTCCCAAATTTCCCACCCTGAGCCTTCCCTGGCCCAGTTCATGGCCGTTCCCTCCTGTCCTGGCCCCGTTCCCTGGGATCAGATCCCAAATCCCCCCTGGAAGAGCCCGAAATCCCCCCTGGATCCCCCTTTTCTCCAGGCTGAGCCCCCCCAGCTCCCTCAGGATTCTCCATTCCCTTTCCCAGCCCTGTTCCCATCCCTGGACATTCTCCAGCCCCTCAATGTCCCCCTTTTCCATGAGAGATCCAGAGCTGGACACGGATTCGAGGACAGAAAGTCCCTTCAGAATTCCACAGCTCCCAGAACATCCACACAAACCAAACAGAGAGGCAAGAAAACAAGAAGATCTCCAGAGGTTTGGTTTTTTTTTTTCAAATGCAGAAAGTATTTAATAGAGTAAGAAAAAGAGCTGGCACAGATACAGAGAGATTATAGTTTTGGGCTGCTGGAAGCAGCCCTGGGAGATGAGTCACCGCGCTCCAGAACATTCCTTTTTGTTGAAGCCGCGTTGTTGGTCCTTCAGGTCCTCGTAAATCCAGATCAAAGGCGAGACAGCCGTAGCGCTCCCTCACCCAGGGCTGCAGCAGCGCGCTGGGAGCGCTCATTGAAAATGCAGATGACACCAAATCTCATTTCACAGAGGTCCTCCAGCCCCATTGCAGCAACTCTGAGGAGTTCCGCATGAATTGCAGATCGCCCCTCCCGTCACTGAAGGGGCCGTGGGAGGCTTTAAACGCGGAACATTAGGAGAGCTGAGAAAGGCAGGAAGAAGGAGACAGAGAGAACAACAAAAACAGAAATTCCAAGAGGTTTTCAGGGCACGGCAAAGCCCCCATTTGTCGTAACTTCACCGTGGCGGGCTCAGCACTTGCTCAAACATCAACCACATGTTCGGGCGTTCGTCTTCCATATTGTGGGTCCGGTTGCGGGGGTTTTTCCGTGGGATCAGCAGCAGGGGTAGCAGCAGGAGTAGGAGCAGCACGAGGGGTAGCAGTAGCGCGTGGTGCGGGTCCGGGAGGTGCAGCAGCTGCCCCAGGAGCGGCGGTAGCAGCTCAGCGTGCGGGAGATGCGGGGGCTGTAGCAGCTGTAGGTGCAGGTGCGGTAGCAGGGGGAGCAGCACAGGGTGTAGCAGCACGGGGAGTAGCAGCAGGACATCTTCGGAGGGATGGAGGGGTGGAGGAGAACCTGGAATGGGGCAAAGGAAAAAGGGTCAGGAGCCCCGGGTTTGTAGGGGCAGAGCAGTGGTGTGAATGAGGTGGGGTTGGGTGGGAATGCTGAGTGAATCCCTCAAATTTGGGTGGAATTTTCATGTCACAGATTCCCAGAATCCCAGAACCTCAGAATTCCATGATCCCAAAATTCCTGAACCCCAGGATCCCAGAACCCCAGAACCCCAGAACCCTAGGAACCCAGAATTCCAGAATCCCAGAATCCCATAATAATTAAGACTGGAAAAGCCCTCCAGATCGAGTTCAACCTGCACCAAATCCCCACCTTGTCACCCAGACCAGAGCACCAAGTGCCACATCCACTCCTTCCTTGGGTTCCTCCAGGGATGGAGACTCCAAACCTCCCTTCCAAATCCTGAAAACCCTTTCCAGGAAAAAGAAGGAATGAAGAAGGAGTCTGTGGGTGTTTGGTGCCTGAGCTCCCAGCACGGGCGGCTGAGGTGAATCCCAGCTCGGGGTTGGGGTGTGAAGGAGTCCCAGTGTCTGACTCGAATCCCTCACAGCGTTTTCCGGAGTTCTTAGAAGTGCTCACGCACAACTCCAGGAGTTCATTAAGTCTCCAGCCTCCCCGTCTGCTTTTAATCTTCGCACATAAACCATTCCTTTCCCTAGCTTTGTTAGAGCCAGTTCTAGCGAGTACACTCTGCTGGGCAGCGGAGGTTTAAATCCTGCAGCTCAGAGCTGCCCCGGGGACTCCAGAGGGACAAAAACAATTCCTGGGACTTTTCCATATTCCTCATTGCTACACCCTGCCACAAAAAGCCATTTCCTCCTCCTTGCACAATAACTCTGCCCAGGACTGAAAATTCCAGGTGTCACCACGGGGAAAAGAAAGAAACTCAGAACTCCTAACTCAACTTCCCATCTTTCCAAGGATGTGGGAATGTTGAAGCATCGATGTCCCACCAGATCAAAAGCATCCAGGATAAAATACCCATTAGTGAAGGATTTCCCCCCCAAATTCAAGGATTCTCCACAAGAACAGGGTCTGGACTTACCGAGTTCAGAGGGAAGAGCAAAGCAAGAGGAGCCGTGTGAGGAGTGCTGGGGTTGGGAGCATTTTTATATTCCCATTGTGGAGGTCGGAGCAGTTCCCCGAGAGCTCCCCTTGGTCACGGGACCAATTCGGGAAGTACATCAGCAGCCCAATTGCTATAATTGCTTTCCTCCGCATTTAGGGCGATTTTGGAATTCCTGGGGTTGGGCACTGTGATTACAGCCCAGGAGGTCCTTTCATCTCCAGACTTTCCAGGACAAAGGGATTTCTGGGAAAGCACCCGCAGGACAGCTGGGAATGGGGCTGGAGGCTACACAGAACAGCTCCAGCCACAATTCCTGGCGAGCTGGGAGTCCGTGGATTGGTCCTTTGCCTCGTGGCCCCACAAGGGAGGTGGACACTGCACATTCTGCGGTGACGTCAAACAGCCGGGGAGCGGGGCAGAATCACCCCGGGATTTCCGTCACAATTAATGACAGGCGTTCCATTGATTCTTTCAGGTTCTTCCCCTGCCTATAATTTGTCCTGTGAGAGCTGCGGGTCGAGGTATGGGATCAATTAAAGCAGCATCTGAGAAATGGGGTTAATTTTTATGGTGTGGTTTTTGGGGATTTTTTTCTTTATTTTTTTTCCCAGATGAAATTATTGGAAAAACTCGCCTGAGTCAGCGTCTTGTGATATCGTTCACGTGGCTGATATTTATAGGGTTTAAATATGGGATTCATGGGTGTGAGCTCAGCCCAGACTCCATCCCAGTCCTGGGCTGTGTCCATGGGCAGGATGGTGAGGGAGGGAATCTTTTCCCTCTGCTCTGCTCTGGTGAGATCCCACCGGGAATGCTGAGTCCGGGGCTGGTGTTCCCAACATAAAAGGGACCTGGAATTGTTGGAGCAAGTCCAGAGGAGGCCATGGAGTTGATAAAAAGGACTGAAGTCTGTTTCCTGTGGATCCAGGCTGGGAATGTTGGGAATGTTCAGCCTGTGGAGACCTCAGAACCCCTCCCAGAATCCGCAGGGGCTCCAGAGAAGCTGGAGAGGGAATTTTCCTCAGGAACTGCAGGGACAGGACACGGGGAATGGGCTCAGGGTGACAGAGGGGGATTTGGAGTGGGATTTTGGGCAGGAATTGTTCCCTGTGAGGGTGGAGAGGCCCTGGCCCAGGTTATTCCATTAATTTTCCATCCCTGGAAGTGTGCAAGGCCAGGTTGGAAAGGTCTTGGAGCACCCTGGGACAGTAGAAGGTGTCGGGGCCCATGGCAGGTGTGGAATCAGGAGATCTTTAAGGTCCTTCCAACCCAACCCATTCCGAGGTTCCGCATCCACAATAACCAGCCAAGGATCTTCTCTTTTGTCGGAAAAAGCTTTCGGGGTCCTCCTCATCTTTAGTGACGAAATCCAGGTCTCAGAAAGGTCGGGGGAATTCACGGGGGTTAAAATTATAAAATTATAAAATTATAAAATTATAAAATTATAAAATTATAAAATTATAAAATTATAAAATTATAAAATTATAAAATTATAAAACTATAAAATTATAAAATTATAAAATTATAAAATTATAAAATTATAAAATTATAAAATTATGAAATAATAAAATTCTTTTCCTGCGCAGCCCCTGCCTTGGGCGGGCCGGGGAACACCAAGGGCTGGACGTTCCCCTCGGGAGGGATTTTCCTGAGACAGGGGGAGCAGGAATCCCCTCTGATCTGCTGTGGTGGCGTTTTCCAGAGCTGGATCTCCCTCGGTCCGCTCCAGGGGACGTCGGGAATTAATTTAAATAAAGAAAAACCTCCATTGGCCCCGGGGCTCCCTTCCCCGGCTCGGCTTGAGGAACCTTTCAGCAAGGAACCGGGAGGGTTTAAATGAACCCAAACATTGCCAAAGGAACTCGTAATGACAGCTTTGGGAGGGCGCTGATACCATAAATTCTGGTGGGGCTCAGCACTTCCCGAACGTCTGTCATTATCTTCATTTAATATGCAAATGAGGCTTGGCTCCCTGCAGGGGAAGGTCACACAGAGAAGTATTTGCTGAATTTAAAAAAAAAAGCTTCTTGTTTTGTGCTGCGAAGGCTGAAAATCAGCATTAAAAAGATTTGCTGTTAAATAATTTTGCAATTTTAACTCCTATAAATTAATTTGTCCATTCTGAGATCTGGATTTCATCACTAAAGACAAAAAGGAACCAAAAAGTTCTTTAAGACAAAAAAAAGTGGGGTTTTTTTGTATTTTCAGGTTGAGCTAAGAACAGATTAATGATCCCTGATGGAGAAGAAACCAATTATTTTAATTGAAGCTGTGACGTGGGCAAATAAATTTAATTTTGTAGCTGTTTACATTGGTCAGATCATTTCTGAGTGACCAAAGCA
Source organism: Eopsaltria australis (assembly GCA_034509425.1). Classification (NCBI taxonomy): domain Eukaryota; kingdom Metazoa; phylum Chordata; class Aves; order Passeriformes; family Petroicidae; genus Eopsaltria; species Eopsaltria australis. Next base: position 34,336 of record JAVTVJ010002464.1, read on the forward strand.
CCTCCCAAAGAGCCAAGGGGCACTGAAAGGCCAGGAATTGTCCTGGGAAGTTCAAAAAGGGCAGGACATTTTCCAAAATTCCTTTCCTGCTCCAAATTAATACAAAATCTGGGTTTCCCAAATGCTGAAAATCCGAAATTGAGCTGGAAAAATGGGAATTCACTTCAGTGCCTAAAAACACAGGGAAGAACTCAAGACAGAGCTCAGTCATTAGGTGGAAATGTAATTTATAGAACCTCTTGTTAATTAGAGAAAGATGGAATCAAATTCCCAGGGAATAATAAATTGAGGCATTTAATGAAGGGCTCTGATTCACGGGATGGGTTAAAACCTGTTCATCCCCGGGAAACTTCAGCACCTTATTTTTATTTTTTTACATTCTGTGCAAAATTTAAGTCTGAACGTTCTGAAAAAAACCCACGTTCTTAAAATACAAATAATTCCCAATTTCTTTCAGGCTCTGAAATAGGAAAGTTTATTATCCAACCCTTAACTCCTTTTAAACTTTTAAACCGAATTTATGCCTAAACCAGAGCAACTTTAAGTAATAAATGAATCCCTTCAGCTGCTGGATTTGCACGTTCTGACCAGCGGAGGGAAACGTTGATTTGCATTTTTAGTCTGTTTTATCAGATCAGAACTCCCGCAGAAAAAGGGAAACCTGGAATTCCAGGATCGTTGAGGTTGGGAAAGAATTCCAGGAGCATCGAGTCCAAGCTATGCCCGATCCCACGCCAAAGTCCAGGAATTCCTTGGACACCTCCAGGGATGGCCACTCCAAACCTCCCTGAGCCCCTCCCGAAGCCTGGCCGCGCTTTCCAGGAGGAATTTTCCCAAAAATCCACCCCTGACACAGCTCGAGGCCGTTTCCTTGTCCTGTTGGAGCAGAGCCAGAGCTCCCATCGCGAATTTGGAGAGGGAATCCCCAAATGAAGGGGAGACAACTCCCGCTGTAAATCACTTCCAACAATTCCTGCTGGAAATCACTTCCCAAACTCGCCCCTCCTGCGGCTCCCATGGCTCCAGCCTGGAGCTGTCCCAGCAGAGTCATCCTTTGTCATCCAGCTCAGTCACTTTTCCTCCGAGCAGCTCCTCTCAGTTGATGATGGAGAGCAGCAGATTCCTGATCTGGGATCTGCACACTCCTGCACTTCCTTCAGGAAGTGTTTTGCTGATGGCGAGGGCTGGCAGACGCCCTCAGGATGTTATTCCAATCTCTTTCCAGCTCTCCCAGAGGCCCTTTAGGCCCTGCAAGGGGCTCTGAGCTCTCCCTGGAGCTTCCCTTCTCCAGGTGAGCACCCCCAGCTCTCTCAGCCTGGCTCCAGCCCTGGGAGCCTCTCCGTGCCCTCTTTGCTCCAGGAGCTTCTTGTTCTTCTGCTGTTGGAGGCTCCAGAGCTGAATCCGAGACTCCAGGCGGGATTCAAGTCCTCCACGTGGGATTCCAGGACTTCAGGTGGGATTCCAGGACTCCAGGTGGGATTTTGGTCCCATGGAATGTCCCTCCTTCCCTCCCTGCCCTCCCCGCTCTGTTTCCCCGTTCTGGTCACTCGAGTTCCCTGGACTGCCCGGGGTTGGTCACTCTCCCTCCGGGCCCTTCCCTCTGTCCATCCCTCCCCCGGGAGCTCCTGGGGCTCTCCCAGGATTTCCTGTGCTCAGGAATCCCTCCCTGTCCTCCACAAGCTCCTGCTGGGCTGGAAAAATTCCCTTCTCCGTGACCTGGGCAGGAGGTGGAGCCGCGGAGAGCTGAGGGAGTCTGGAATTCTGTGTGTCGGAACATCCCAGAGCCTCAAATGGGGCAGAGCTTGGGCTGGAAATGTTGCCAGCAAGCCCTGATCCATTTTTCGTTTAATCTTCACATTTTTCAGCTCGTGCTTTGGGAATAGAAATGGTTTTGGTGGAAGAGGGGTAGAGTTCAGACACAGCAAATGCGAGTTTTGGATCAGAGAGAGATTGAGATGGTCGGTGTGTCCTCGGTCCCCTCAAATTCTGCTAAAAACCGCAGATCTGACAAACCGGCGCCTCTTTTTACGTTTTTCCCAAGTGTGCCAAGTAAATAATGAACAAACTCAAATATAACATTAAAAAGAACATTAAAATACAACCGAAGGCAGAGGTGTGATGCAAGATCTTTTAATGAGAGTAAGAAGGAATTACAGCTTGTGGGAGCACAGGAGCAGCCAGAGGTTCACACAACCATACACTGAGGAGCAGCTACACCTCACAGAGGAGGTTTGGGGAGTAAAGGTAGTGCTGGAGAGGAGCAGAGCCAGACCAGGCTCCTGCTCCTCCCGCTGCGAGCTGACACCTCAAAACACACAACAATCTCATCCCGAAAGACTGAGAAGGAACAGCAAAAAAAGCAAATTATTATTCAGAGTAACAGCAAGTGTTGAGGAAATCCCAAACCCCCAGGACCCGCCCGCAGCTGCCATCACCGGAGATCAAAATCCATCCCGGAGCCTTCAGTGCGGATTTTGGGGGGTTTTCCTGCCCGGGGCAGGGCTCAGCACTGGTAGCAGGGGTTGCAGGGGTTGCAGCTGCCGTAGGAATATCTCTGGAAGTAGCGGGTGGAGTAGGGGGAGCAGTAGCGGGAGCTGTAGGAGGGGCAGCAGTCGCGGTAGCCACAGAACCGCCCGTAGTAGCCCTGGTAGCCGCAGGGGCTGCCGCAGTCGTAGCTGCGGGAGCTGAACACGGTCCCGTAGCTGCAGGGGGAGTAGCAGGAATCCTCGCACTGCCGCTGGTAGCAGAAAGTCATCTTGGAGATGGAGGGGGGCGAGTCTGGAAGGCGGAGGAAAAGAGGAGTCAAAAAATCGGGGAATGGTTTGGGTTGGAAGGGAATTAAAGCTCATTTTGTTCCACCCCAATTCCATGGGGAGCGACACCTTCCACCATCCCAGGCTGCTCCAACCTGGCCTTGGACACTCCCAGGGATGGGGAATTCATGGAATAACCCGGGCCAGGGCCTTCCCACCCTCACAGGTGACAGCAAGGGCACGGTAGAATCTTGGAAAAATTGATTTCAATTCCAGAATTTCCTGGGAAATATTTGGAAGTAGATCCAGGTCCCTTCAGTGGCTCTAATCTGGACCTGCTATCTGTCAGTTTGAGAGGCAAGATCAGCTCTGTCCCAGAGATCAGCCAGGAATTTGCTGCTTTTGGGGAACGCCAAAAGTGAGGATGGAAAACTGGGAGAGGAGAGAAGGGCGAACCCAACGGAACCTCTCCATCCAAGGCCACCCTCTGCGGGAAGAACCTTTCCCTGATATCCCACCCAAACCTCCCTAGCACAGACAATCAATAGTAAATCCTGAAATAATCCATAATATCCTCAAATAAAGTATTTCTCATGGTGCACGCCTAGATAAGCCATATTTCTACATCTATGTGGCACTTTAATATCCCGTTTTTACCAAAAAACCTGAACTGCACGGCCATGAAATGGCTTCTAAAACACAATTTTAAAGGTTAACTTCCACCTCTACCCCGCTGCGGCAAAACCCAGCAGCAAAGCCCAGCAGCAAAGCCCTTTAAGCCCGACTTACCACGCTGAGCGAGAGCTGAGGCTGAAGGAGCGAGTGCAGAGCCCAGGATTTCTCTCCCTTTTATACATTTATCTGCCCCAGCCTGTGGTGCTTCAAACTCCTTTTCATCACATCCCGAACTCGTCATTCCCGCAGCTGATGGGGTTGTTTTCCTCGCTTTGGGATCGTTACTCAGCTCTTGGCTGCCACAAGGATGACTTCGCGCTGCTCTTTTCTTTCATGTCCGGACTCCCCGGGTCAATGACGTTCGGGGAATGAGGGTGGCGAAATCTGAGTTATAGCAGGAAAAGGAAGGAAGGATATTGGGAGCAGAATTAATGGATGTTCGCCATCCCAATTTGGGATGAATGGGCAATTGTCAATGTATGAAACCTGCGATGACTCCGGATTCGTCTGAGAATGAGGAAAGAATTTAAATTACTTTTCAAAATGAAAATCCCCAGAAATAATTTATGGTTTGGTTTTATTTTAAAATCGCATTTTAGGCCAGAATATTTCTATTATTTTTATTTATATTTTTAAAAAATATTATTAATTAATTCGACCAAATTTCAACAAACTCTTAAGCTGCAGAAAGAAATGGGGATCCTTTTCCATGTAAGACTGGAAATACATTTGTATAAAACCAGACATCAGTGACTTCATGAGAACCTTAAAGCAGGTAGAAATCCCCAACAAATCTAAATTATTTCAAGGATAAATGGAGATATTTGAGATCTCCAGGTTTATTTCACGGTATTTGAAATCTCCAGGCGCGTTTTATGAAATCCACTCACTAACTCAATTTCCTGCAGAGCCAGCCCAAGAGAGGCGAATTTTGCTGGCTCCAAAAAAGATTTGCTCGGTGTTTGTTTTCACTCAGATCAAAAAACGATTCCCTCGGGGGTTCCTGACAAGGAGAAAAATAAAAATCCAAGGGATTTATCTCTGTAAAAGCTGCAGTTTCCCTGAGATATCCCCCCAAATTTTAAATATAGTTCAATGTAATTTCTTCTTCATTTTGATGAGGTGTTTAATTCACCCTAATGAAGGTGAATAATGCTGGGCCCCAGCCCGGGGTTCCCCAGGGGTGACCTTCACCTCCAAACTCTGTTTTGCTGTTTACTCCCGTCCCAGGGCAGGATAATGACAGGCAGCACGTCAGGAGTTCTGGACCTTTCTCTAAATTTGGAGAATCAAAGCCTTCATTAAGACTTATTAAATATTTTCGGGCACAAAGAGATTTATTATTTCAATATTAACGCCACCTTGCTACGCCCGGCTGTTATGTAACACCCGCTCCAAAAACGTGGATTGGGGTTGTCCTGTTCCCCCGGCTTTATTAAAGTTGTAATTCATGGCTTCGGAATTGAGTCTCCGCGAGATTTTTTTCCCTCTAAAAATAGATCCTGGACACGCCATTTCAATGCTGACAGGCCAATTTTCTGGCTGAATCAATATCCAAATCAAAGAGCCGCTCGTTCCCCCCTTGGAAGTCACAGGAAATGTTGGGAGGGATCGGCAGGGATGTCCCACGCGTTATTCAGAGTTATGAAATCCACAAAAAGCAGAGGTTGTGCATCCCTTCCATGATTATTCCAGGGGGAAAAAATGCACAACGAAGCACATCCGCAGCCAGGCCGCTCTTCCAAAGCTGCCGCGTTTGGAATTCCGCAGGACTTTGCTGATCCCGAGGAGTCGCCGCTGTCCCAAAGCGTGGATTCAGCAGGATGATACCGAGCCTTAATTACCCTGAGTGGTTTTGGGATGAAAGGGACCCGGCGGGCGGAGCCTCCCGGTCACAGGAGCCGGACCCATCATCAGGAACCGCCGGGATATCGATGAGGGGGGGAAAAAGGGGCTGGAAATCGGGGCTGGCCCTGACGCGTGTTCAGTGTGCGGGGCGGGACCGGGAGCTCCATAAAAACCCCGCATCCCTGAGGAGAAATCATTCCCTTCTCCTGCCTTCTGCTCCTTGCACACGAGGGTAAGTGGGAACAGATCTGGGAAATTCGAGTGGATGATGAAAGGATGAATTTGAGGCTGTTCACCCTCCTTTTTTTTCCCCCCCTGCTGATCTACAAATGCAGCAGCTATAGGGAATTAAGGTTGGGATTTCGGAGTTATCCCTATACTAAACAGTCCTCCCTCCCCGGATTTTTAATGTTTGAGGGTTTGAAGCAATCTCGGTCCTGCCTGAATCCCCTTTTCCCTCCAAGCCTTTGCCTAAGCGCAGCTCTGAAGGATTTCCCAGCCGGTTCCCTGCTTTGACCCAGGGTTCACAATACCGTTTTTCAGCGGGGCAGTGCGGAAAACCTCAGGATGGAGGATTAGGGGGAAGAGCTGGCCCTAAACTGGGGATGGAGCAATGGCTGAGGGCTCCGGGCTGTGCTTTGCCGTCCCTCCCTCCCCCGCAGCGCTCACTCGGGATTTTCTCGCTGTCGGGACGCGCCTCACGGGCTTTTTCTCCCTTCCTGCCTTCCAGACTCGCCCCCCTCCATCTCCAAGATGACTTTCTGCTACCAGCGGCAGTGCGAGGATTCCTGCTACTCCCCCTGCAGCTACGGGACCGTGTTCAGCTCCCGCAGCTACGACTGCGGCAGCCCCTGCGGCTACCAGGGCTACTACGGGCGGTTCTGTGGCTACCGCGACTGCTGCCCCTCCTACACCTCCCGCTACTGCTCCCCCTACTCCACCCGCTACTTCCAGAGATATTCCTACGGCAGCTGCTACCCCTGCTAAACCTGCCGGGATTTCACCGGGAATTGGGAATTAATGACGGAATTCGCGGGCGAGGCTCTGCCGGAGCTCCAGGACTTGGGAGAGCTCGGGGTTCCTGTAAAGCTTTAGTGTAAATTCTTCAATTTTCCTCCAAAATGCTTTGTTTTCCCTTTTTTTCTCTGCTCTGTGTCTCATCCTTCCCTGGGTTTGGTGGTGTAAAGGAAGCGGGGTTTAATATTTGTTAACAAATCACTCATCTGTAGCTCTTTCCCAGCTTAGTTTGGTGAAATCTAGAGGGCGCCTGTCCTAGGGCTGAATTTCTGACTCAAGCGCCTCTGAAACTGTGCCAAAATTATCCAATCAGCTTCGTTTCATTGGACTGGAAACGAGCGGAAATGTCTGAAAACGGAAAATCCAGAGCAAAAGTTGTACCGATGAAACCGGGAGATTTCCTGCGCACATAAATTAATTCTGTGCCCATTCTTTCTGCTCTCTGTGCTGTTTTAGATTGTGATTGTGAGCTTTACTCTTATTAAAAACATCATTGCAACATCACGAAATGGCCCTGGTTTGCTTTTTTCTGGGTTTCTGCTTTTTCTGGACACAGATTTTTTTTGTCCCCACCTCGATATTTTATGGATGTTTCACACCACACCCTGTGACTTTTGTGAAACTCCTTCTAAGCTCAGCTGGACCCGAGCACGCATTTTGCAAACCAGTAATGAACCTCCGAAAAATGAATTCAAATTCCGGAATTTCCTGGGAAATATTTGGAAATATTCCTTTAAAATTGCTTTCACATCCCAGAGCGTGTGCAGACACTGGACACAGCAGCATCTGTAAAACACTTAGGCACAGATCGGCTGCTAATTAATTAAATTTTGAAGGGTAACACCAGAAATTGGGAGAAAATCCCTCTATCTCCCGTGCTTTTGCGCTGGCAGTGTCTGGGGTTTTTCCATCTTTCCGGATGGAGAGACCCGATCTGTTCCAAAGCAGAAAATTCCACTTTCCAGAGCAGAAAAATTTTCATTTTTTAGAGCATAAAATATCACTTTCCGTTCACTCCGGACTTCGTTGGAATGACAATGGAAGCGTGGAGTTCCGAGGCCGTTCCACCCTTGGGATGGGGAGTGACTCAATTTATTCATGGCCGAGGTGTCTCAGAGCCTGGGCACAAAGGAGCTTTGAAAGCCCAATTAAACCCTCGAACCCTCATTGTGAGTGTAATTGCCGCCCTTTGAACAATCCCGGCATCCCAAAATCCCAGCATTTTGGGTTTGGAAGGGACCTCTGGAGATCTCCCAGGAAAAATAGGAGGGCAAAATTCACCGAAAAACCTTTCTCAGTAAAACTGGGGGTTGTGTTTCCAGCAAATTTCAGGATGGAGCTTTCGCAAGGCCTTTGATGAATTTTGATGAATTTTGATGAATTTTGATGAATTTTGATGAATTTTGATGAATTTTGATGAATTTATCCGTTCAGAAGCACATCTCAAGTTGCTGTTCAAAGCTGTATCCTGACACGAAGGTCTCTAAATTTAGCTGCAACTGGTCATAATCACAATAGTTTCATCATCTTAATCTAATCAATAAAATCCGGGGAGTTATAGACAAATTCCCAAATAAAAACGGGAAAGTTTTAAGTGTCTCAGGATGTACAAGCAAAACCATGTGAGATTAAAATAAATTCTGCTGTCTCAGCCCTACGGACCGATTTAGTTACTGTAACAGGGGTCTAGTTAAAGAAAGAGCTAAAATTAATGGAATTTTAACATATATTTTGTTCACTCCAAAAAGTCTAAGGACAAAACTAGAAATAAATCCAGGTTTTACTATAAATAAATCCAGACTTTATTAGAAATAAATCCAGATTTTACTAGAAATAAATCCAGATTTGGAGGACAAGGAGACAAAGCAGTTCATGGTCGTGTCTCCCGTGGCTGCTTGGGCAAAGCCACATTTGAATGAAAAGAATAAAATAAATTCTGACTAAAGCAAACACTGAACTGCCTCAACTCGTACCTTTGAAGTGACTCTTTTTACAATAATGAAGCAGCAGAGAAGAGAATTAAGCTTTAAATAGACTAATAACAGCCCATAAATACACAAAATAGTTATGGGCGTCTGAGAGGTGCTTTGAACTTCTGAAATTATCGACTGTGGAAAAAAAAGTGAAGACATTTGTGGAAGGACCACAAAGGAATAAATAAATTAATTGATACTTTCCCCATTAAACCCGTCCCTTGGAATAGGGATAATGACTCATTTCCATCCTTTGTGTGCTGCAACACAAAAGTATCTGAGCTGCTCAACCTCCCACAGGCCCTGGTCATTCGTGTGCAACACGATCATAAATGTGGCTTGAGCTTCATCTGGGGAAGAATTTCTTCGTGGGAAGGGTGGCCAGGACTGGAAGGGGCTGCCCAGGATGGTTTGGGGTCCCTGTCCCTGGAATTGTCAAAGGAAAACCTGAGCTCAGAGCTCGGCTGAGTGATGGAAAGGGGATCGGTCAAAGATTGGATTAAGATCTTGGATGTTTTCCCAACGGGAATGACTCTAAGATCCTGTGAACCTAACCCAGCTCAACACGAAAAACCAGAGGAGCAAACACATAAAAACCAACCGAAATCCAAGGAATCGTTCATGCAATGCAGATTCTTTATTGTGGATGAAAAAGGCCACAGGCAGTGTCAGCGAGAGACAAACCAGAGCAGCAACAACACGGCAGAAACACAAAAATCCCAAAAATCCCAAGGCAGCAGCAAGGCACAAGCCAGGGCTCCACCCCAGAGATTCCTCCTGCCCAGGGCAGGCTGGGGGGCTCGGACCCAGTCAGGGCAGGGCAGAGCCTCAGCCGAGGCTCAGCACAGCTGGGTGGGATCGCAGAGAGGGAGCAGCATCTGGAGGCAGTGCTGGGAACCCCAAAGGCCCCGGTCGAGGCTCTGCAGGGTCACCCCGGCAGGTGACAGGGACCCCGCAGCTCCCGGGGCTGCCGGACCAGCCCTGAGCAGGGACTGGAGCTTCATCCCGGCTCAGGGGGCACAAGACACGAGGGGCTGGTGGCAGAGCCCGCGGGCAGGGGCAGCACTGAACTCCAGGAGGATTTGGGGTTTAGCAGGGCCCGCAGCAGCCCCCGAAGGACCTGGAACCGCGGCCCCAGCCCCCACAGCTGCCCCCATAGCCCCCAAAGCCTCCATAACCCCCATAGCCCCCAGAGCCTCCAGAGCCTCCGTAGCCACCACGGCCTCCAAAGGAGCCACCGGAGCCAGATGCGACGTAGGGAGCTCCGGAGGAGCCCACGGTGCTCTGCTGCGGGAAGGAGCTGAGGATGGGCCCAGGGAAGGTGACCACTGAGGCCGGCGGCTGGATGACCACCGTGGAGTCGGGGCACTGCCGCACGCAGGGCTCGTTGCAGGAGTCAGCCAGGGGGCACGTGGGGGCCACCCCGCAGGAAGGGACACAGCACGACATTCTTCGGATAGGCAGGGAATGCTGCAAGACAAGGCACAGCCACGGCTCACACCAGGGTCTCATCCCAAATCCCTGCTGCCTCTGTCCCACCCGCAGCCTGTGTCCCAGGACAATCTCTGGATCGTGTCAGGCATTCCCAGCAAAATCCTGGGCACAGCTGAAATGACTCCGGGAGTCCCTTGCTCCCCTCGCCATCCCCGGCTCTTGCCTGCCCATGGGAATGAAGAGAAACTCCCACATCCCCATCCCCAGGCTCCCAGAGGACTCGAGTCCATTGGTGTCAACCCAAACACCCTAAATCTGCACTGGGAGAGCTTGTGGAGCACAGGGACAAAGATTCCTGGCAAAATCCACAGCCAAAGATCCCTCGGGAAATCCACAGCCAAAGATTCCCTGGGGAATCCACAGCCAAATGTTCCCCGAGAAAGGCTCACGTGAGGAAAGAAGGATAGAAGGAAGGCTCGGACTTACCACAATGGTCAGTGAGCAGAGTCAAGTGGAGAGAGCTCGATGGAGCCCTGTGGAACCCTCGGAGCTTTTATACACCCCAGAGTGCCCGGGGCATCGTCCAGGGGCTGGTGACAACACCCCCTCAGTAATTAGGAATTCACGCTGACAAGTAAAACGACACAGATAATGATGGGGGACAATTCTTCGTCATTCCTTTATTGTTGATATTTGTGCGGAAACGAGCTCCGGAGAGGCAGGAGACGATGGGAGGGACGGACGTGGCCATCATTACATGACAGACACGGAGCTGCTGCAGCTGAACTCACAGCTCCAATAAACCCCGATCTGTCCCTAATCCCTCACTTTGCTTACAGAGAATTCTTTGGGATTGGGCACCACCACCTTGAGCCCCAGCTCAGCCCCTGAGACAGCAGTGCCCAGCTGCGCCTGTCCTGGGGACACGGCCAGGGCCAGCCTGGCTCTGGGGGGCTCGGCCAACATCCCCCAGCCCAGCCCTGGGGGCCAACTGGGCAATCCAGGCCCTCCAGGAGGGCAGGGGCAGGACCCAGCTCACAGACACGGCGCTGCAGGAGCCGCCGGGACCTGAACCCACTGCTGTCCTTCTGCTCCTCCCGTTGTGTCCCCTCTGTCACAGCTGTCCCCAGCTCTGTCCCACCGCTGTCCCCATTCCCTGGGGGTCTGGGGGTTGGCCAAGAGTGGGATCTGTCCCCTCTGCTCTTTACACATCAAGGGAAACTGGGACATGGGAATCACAGTGTCTTCCAGAACCTTGGGTGGGGGGCAAATCACAGCCATATCAGGGAATCCCAAAACTTTGGGATGATCATCCATTGCTGGCACTGGGATTCGGCAAACACCTCAAGAACGGCTTCTACTTTTGCCCAAGCTGCCGCTGCCTCTGTTTACCAGCCCGTAAAAGGGAGCTAATGACAGGGGTGATGGCTGGGGCAGCTTTTCAAAGAGCTTCTGCAAGATGCCAGGAATTGTCCTCTGTAAGCAAAGTGAGGGATTAGGGACAGACCAGGGTTTATTGGGGCTGTGAGTTCAGCTCCAGCAGCTCCGTGTCTGTCATGTAATGATGGGCCATGGCTGTCCCGCCAAGCGCCCCTCTCTTGTTCAGTCATTTCCACACCAATGTCCACAATGGGGGCATGACAGAGTTGTCCCGCGTCCCCTCACTTTATGAAGTTTGTCAGCGTGAATTCCTAATAACTGGGGGGGTCTCTCCCCACCCCCGGACAATGCCCCGGGCTCTCTGGGCTGTATAAAAGAGCCGAGATCCTTGCACTGCTCCATCCACACTCCTCCACTTGACTCTCCTCATCACCCGGGTAAGTCCAGCTCTCCAAAGCCTCTTGGGGTTCTCTCTCCGCCGCTCTCAACACAACTCCTTCCTCACACCTTTGCCTCTTCCCGGGATGTTTTCCAGAACTCTCCACCTGTCCGAAGAATGTCGTGCTGTGTCCCTTCCTGCGGGGTGGCCCCCACGTGCCCCCTGGCTGACTCCTGCAACGAGCCCTGCGTGCGGCAGTGCCCCGACTCCACGGTGGTCATCCAGCCGCCGCCCTCGGTGGTCACCTTCCCCGGGCCCATCCTCAGCTCCTTCCCGCAGCAGAGCACCGTGGGCTCCTCCGGAGCTCCCTACGTCGGCGGCGGCTTCGGCGGCTCCTCTGGACGCCGTGGGGGCTCCGGCGGCTCCGGTGGCTATGGGGGCTACGGAGGCTTCGGGGGCTATGGGGGCAGCTGTGGGGGCGGCTCCAGAGGCGGCTGCTGCGGGCCCTGCTGAGCCCCAGCCCGAGCGCGGGCCCAGCCCCGGCAGAGCTCCAGCAACGCCCCCGGCCCATCCCCACCCGCCACCGCCTGAAGGAAGGACATCCCTGGGTTCCTGCCGGCCGCCGGAGCTGCGAGATCCCGAGCCCGCTCAGAACAACGCTCCATCGCCTTCGTGCCCCGCTTGAAGCCTGCGGCAATCGCTGCTGCTCCAGCCCGAGCCCGGCCCGGCTTCTGCTCCCGGCACGGCCCCGGCTCCACCGGGCTCTGCCAACTCCCTCTCGTCCTCCCTCACAATAAAAGCTGCCTTGCATTGCAATATTCGCTTTCCTCTCGTTTGGTCTTTGCTCCACACGCAGCACCCCGGGCCCAGCGATGTTTCCAGGAGGGTTCAGCTCAGCCCCGCTCGGACGAGGCGCAGGAGAGCACCCGGCAGCTGCCAGGGCTCCTCCTGCCCGTCCGTGGCCACCGCAGCCCGTGCCGCAGAGTCCCCTCGAACCAGACCCTGCTCAGTCCCTGGGTCGAGGCCTCTCCCTCTCTCCCTGCCCGGCTCTGCCCGCTCCGGGTTCTGCTCTGCAGCCCCACAAGAGCCCCGGCCCCGCTGCCGGCTCCCTTCCCACTCTGCACATTCCCCAGGGGTTCGGAGTCCCCAGGGCCGTGGGGATTGGGGTGCAAGGGGAGTCCCCCTGCGGGACCCGGCCCAGCTCGGGGGCTCAGGACTGGTCTGGGTGCAGAAGGGAGGGAGAATTAAGCCCAGCGCTGCTCCCTCTCCTTCGCCTCCATCCCCACAAACATCCCTGCACCCTGGCACTTCCACCTGCTCCCGCTTTTCCTGTGGCTTCCACGGCTCCTTGGAGCACTTCTAGCCCTGCCTCGTCCCCGCTGCCGGTGCAGAAGCCCTTCCTGCCATCCCCGGTGTCACCCAGCCCTCGCCTGGACTCGGCTCTGCTCAGGAGCAGCAGGAGAACTTCCCACAGCCCCATGCCCCGGGCCTGACCGTGGTGGCCTTTGCTGTCCTTGCTCATGCTGAATTACATCTCTAATATTAAAAGATTATTTCATACATTTTTACTTTTGCCTGTACTGGAACTTCTGAGATAATTTGAAAAGGATATGAAATAATATCCGCTAAAGCTGATTGATATTAATTTACAAACAAATATAAAACCCCAGACCCAGGGAATTGCTGGTGTTAATTTGATATCTGGAAGAAATTTTCCGATGTGTCAATAGACAAAGGGAGGGCCCTCAGGGGCAAGGGAGCTCCAGCCCAATCCAAGATGTGATGCCCACTTTGCTGGTTTGCCTGAGGATTTGAACGTTTCTGCAAAACCCTTGTGGCACTTGCCCATTGTCACCGTGGGATTTGGGAATATCCTGTTTTTCCTGCAGGCGGGAGCACAAGGGGAGCTGGGTGGGATGTGCTCCCACACTCCGCAGGGATGGACTTCCCCAAAGGGAACACATGGAGCCAGCAGTCCCCAGGCTCCGTGGACACCGCCCAGGGGGATTCCAGCAGCCCAACACACACCCAGGAGATTGGGGGGAGCGGGGGAAAGGAAAGGTGAAGGAAAACCAGGAGTCAACATTGCAATGCAAGACAGCTTTTATTGCAGGGGGAGGGCAGGAAGGGGGTCGGCAGAAGAGCAGGGCCGTGGCCAAGGGCTCGCTGTGTCCTGGCACTGGGCAGAGCCGGGTGAGCAGGAGCAGCAGCCCAGGGCGAGTCTCTGGCATCGGGGCACAGGGAGCCCCGGGGGGATGCTCAGGCAGGGCAGGGACAAGGCAGAGGTGGCTCCCCAGCTGGCACGAGGCTCCCAAGGCGCAGAGCCCGGCCATGCCCGAGGGGTTTTCTTCCGCAGAGCAGCGTCGGGTCGGGATGTGCCGGGGTTTCTCCTGGAGCTCTCTTTGGTCGGAGGCCGTGCTCGGGCTGGGGCTTAGCAGGGCCCGCAGTTGCCGTTGAGGTAGCGGTGGCCGCTGCTCCAGCCCCCGTAGCCACAGCCCCCATAACCCCCATAGCCGCCATAACCCCAACCCCCATAGCCACCAAGGCCTCCACAACCCCAGCCCCCATAGCCCCCACGGCCTCCATAGCCCCAACCCCCATAGCCTCCATAGCCACCATAGCCTCCATAGCCTCCATAACCTCCGTAGCCTCCGGAGCCCCAGCCCCCGTAGCCACCACGGCCTCCAAAGGAGCCACCAGAGCCGGCTCCAACGTAGGGAGCTCCTGCAGAGCCCACAACGCTCTGCTGCGGGAAGGAGCTGAGGATGGGCCCAGGGAAGGTGACCACTGAGGCCGGAGGCTGGATGACCACCGTGGAGTCGGGGCACTGCCGCACGCAGGGCTCGTTGCAGGAGTCAGCCAGAGGGGCCGGGGTGGCCACCCCGCAGGAAGGGACACACAGGCTGTTGCAGGACATCCTTCAGACAGGCAAAGAGTTCTGGAAAACACCCCCAGGAAGAGGCGAAGGTGTGAGGAAGGAGTTGCATGGAAGGAGACAGAAAGGGAATCCCAAGAGGCTTGGGAGAGCTGGACTTACCCGGTTGATGAGGAGAGTCAAGTGGAGGAAGCTGGATAGAGCTCTGCAAGAAGCTCTGCTCTTTTATACACCCCAGAGAGCCTGGGGCTTAAGGAAAGGGGGTGGTGGCGAAAATACCAAGTAATTAGGAATTCACGCTGACAAGCTTCATCAGAGAGATAATGTCGCAAGATAATTCCATGGCATCCCCTCATTGAGGACACAGGTGTGAAAACGTGTCCTGGACACGAAGGAAGTGATGGGAGGGACAGCTGTGGCCCATCATTACATGATGGTGCTACTGGAGCTGAACTCACAGCCCCAGTAAACCCTGGTCTGTCCCTAATCCCTCACTTTGCTTACAGAGGACAATTCCTGGCATCTTGCAGAAGCTCTTTGTAAAGCTGCCCCAGCCATCACCCCTGTCATTAGCTCCCTTTTACGGGCTGGTAAACAGAGGCAGAGGCAGCTTGGGCAAAAGGAGAAGCCGTTCCACACTCTCGGGGTGTCTCCCAAATCCCACCAACTCCCAGCGCCACCAAAAGATGCTCATCCCAAGGTCAAGGTCAACATGTCCATGAATTGCCCCCTTGTAAGGTTCTGGAAGATATTGAGATTTCCATGTCCCAGTTTCCCTTGATGGCGTTGCAAAGAGCAGAGGGGGCAGATCCCACTCGTGGCCAACCCCCAAACCCCCAGGGAATGGGGACAGCGGTGGGACAGAGCTGGGGACACAACGGGAGGAGCAGAAGGGCAGCAGTGGGTTCAGGTCCCAGCGGCTCCTGCAGCCCCGTGTCTGAGCTGGGTCCTGCCCCTGCCCTCCTGGAGGGCCTGGATTGCCCAGTTGGCCCCCAGGGCTGGGCTGGGGGGTGTTGGCCGAGTCCCCCAGAGCCAGGCTGGCCCTGGCCGTGTCCCCAGGACAGGCGCAGCTGGGCACTGCTGGCTCAGGGGCTGAGCTGGGGCTCAAGGTGGTAGTGCCCAATCCCAAAGGATTCTCTGTAAGCAAAGTGAGGGATTAGGGACAGATCGGGGTTTATTGGAGCTGTGAGTTCAGCTGCAGCAGCTCCGTGTCTGTCATGTAATGATGGCCCATGGCTGTCCCTCCCATCGCCTCCTTCTGGTCCAGGGCACGTTTCCACACCAATCTCCCTGATGTCGAGGTGTATAATTCTATTGCATCATTATCTCTCTGATGAAGCTTGTCAGCTTGAATTCCTAATTACCTGTTTTTTTGCCACCGCTCCCTTTCCTGACGCCCCAGGCCCTTTGGGAGATGTATAAAAGGTCCAAGGGTTTCACAGAGCTCTATCCATCTTCCACAGCTTGACTCGCCTTATCATCTTGGTAAGTCCAAGGCTTCTCTCCTCTTCTCCATCCGCGGCTTTCTCCGGCAATCTTTGGGGCTTTCTCGAGGAACCTTTGCCGTGTGCTCCGCATGCTCTTCCAGTGCAGAGTCAGGATGGTTGGGGTTTTACCAATGGACTCAAGGCTTTTGGAAGTTTGAGCGTTTTCCATCTGCTTCGGATGTCGAAGTTTTCTTAATTCCCGTGGGCAAGAAAGACCCGGGGATGGTGAGGGCAGAAAGGATCAGGCTTTTCTATGGAATGGGGTTGTGTTCAGAATGCTTGAGTTGATCCAGAGGATGTCTTGGGACACAGGCTCCAGGTGGGACAGAATCAGGAGGAATTTAGAATGAGTCCTTGGTTTTAGCCACGGCTCTGCCTTGTCTTGCAGCATTCCCTGCTGAACCGAAGGATGTCCTGCAACAGCCTGTGTGTCCCTTCCTGCGGGGTGGCCACCCCGGCCCCTCTGGCTGACACCTGCAATGAGCCCTGCGTGCGGCAGTGCCCCGACTCCACGGTGGTCATCCAGCCTCCGGCCTCAGTGGTCACCTTCCCCGGGCCCATCCTCAGCTCCTTCCCGCAGCAGAGCGCCGTGGGCTCTGCAGGAGCTCCCTACGTTGGAGCCGGCTCTGGTGGCTCCTTTGGAGGCCGTGGAGGCTACGGGGGCTGGGGCTCCGGAGGCTACGGAGGTTATGGAGGTTGGGGCTATGGAGGCCGTGGTGGCTATGGGGGTTGGGGCTATGGAGGCCGTGGGGGCTATGGGGGCTGGGGTTGTGGAGGCCTTGGTGGCTATGGGGGTTGGGGTTATGGCAGCTATGGGGGTTATGGGGGCTGTGGCTACGGGGGCTGGAGCAGCGGCCACCGCTATCTCAACGGCAACTGCGGGCCCTGCTAAGCCCCAGCCCGAGCGCGGCCTCCGACCAAAGAGAGCTCCAGGAGAAACCCCGGCACATCCCGACCCGACGCTGCTCTGCGGAAGAAAACCCCTCGGGCATGGCCGGGCTCTGCGCCTTGGGAGCCTCGTGCCAGCTGGGGAGCCACCTCTGCCTTGTCCCTGCCCTGCCTGAGCATCCCCCCGGGGCTCCCTGTGCCCCGATGCCAGAGACTCACCCTGGGCTGCTGCTCCTGCTCACCCGGCTCTGCCCAGTGCCAGGACACAGCGAGCCCTTGGCCACGGCCCTGCTCTTCTGCCGACCCCCTTCCTGCCCTCCCCCTGTAATAAAAGCTGTCTTGCATTGCAATGTTGACTCCTGGTTTTCCTTCACCCTCCCTTTCCCCCGCTGCCCCCAATCTCCTGGGTGTGTGTTGGGCTGCTGGAATCCCCCTGGGCGGTGTCCACGGAGCCTGGGGACTGCTGGCTCCATGTGTTCCCTTTGGGGAAGTCCATCCCTGCGGAGTGTGGGAGCACATCCCACCCAGCTCCCCTTGTGCTCCCGCCTGCAGGAAAAACAGGATATTCCCAAATCCCACGGTGACAATGGGCAAGTGCCACAAGGGTTTTGCAGAAACCTCCAAATCCTCAGGCAAACCAGCAAAGTGGGCATCACATCTTGGATTGGGCTGGAGCTCCCTTGCCCCTGAGGGCCCTCCCTTTGTCTATTGACACATCGGAAAATTTCTTCCAGATATCAAATTAACACCAGCAATTCCCTGGGTCTGGGGTTTTATATTTGTTTGTAAATTAATATCAATCAGCTTTAGCGGATATTATTTCATATCCTATTCAAATTATCTCAGAAGTTCCAGTACAGGCAAAAGTAAAAATATATGAAATAATCTTTTAATATTAGAGATGTAATTCAGCATGAGCAAGGACAGCAAAGGCCACCACGGTCAGGCCCAGGGCACGGGGCTGTGGGAAGTTCTCCTGCTGCTCCTGAGCAGAGCCGAGTCCAGGCGAGGGCTGGGTGACACCGGGGATGCCAGGAAGGGCTTCTGCACCGGCAGCGGGGACGAGGCAGGGCTAGAAGTGCTCCAAGGAGCCGTGGAAGCCACAGGAAAAGGGGGAGCAGGTGGCAGTGCCAGGGTGCAGGGATGTTTGTGGGGATGGAGGCGAAGGAGAGGGAGCAGCGCTGGGCGTTATTCTCCCTCTCCCCTCTGCACCCAGAGCCCCCCTGAGCCCCCGAGCTGGGCCGGGTCCCGCAGGGGGACTCCCCTTGCACCCCAATCCCCACGGCCCTGGGGACTCCGAACCCCTGGGGAATGTGCAGAGTGGGAAGGGAGCCGGCAGCGGGGCCGGGGCTCTTGTGGGGCTGCAGAGCAGAGCCCGGAGCGGGCAGAGCCGGGCAGGGAGAGAGGGAGAGGCCTCGTCCGAGGGACTGAGCAGGGTCTGGTTCGGGGGTACTCTGCGGCACGGGCTGCAGTGGCCACGGACGGGCAGGAGGAGCCCTGGCAGCTGCCGGGTGCTCTCCTGCGCCTTGTCCGAGTGGGGCTGGGCAGAACCCTCCTGGAAACCCCGCTGGGCCCGGGGTGCTGCGTGTGGAGCAAAGACCAAACGAGAGGAAAGCGAATATTGCAATGCAAGGCAGCTTTTATTGTGAGGGAGGACGGGAGGGAGTTGGCAGAGCCCGGTGGAGCCGGGACCGTGCCGGGAGCCGGAGCCGAGCCGGGCTCGTGCTGGAGCAGCAGCGATTGCCGCAGGCTTCAAGCGGGGCACGAAGGCGATGGAGCGTTGTTCTGAGCGGGATCGGGATCTCGCAGCTCCGGCGGCCGGCAGGAACCCAGGGATGTCCTTCCTTCAGGCGGTGGCGGGTGGGGATGGGCCGGGGGCGTTGCTGGAGCTCTGCCGGGGCTGGGCCCGCGCTCGGGCTGGGGCTCAGCAGGGCCCGCAGCAGCCGCCTCTGGAGCCGCCCCCACAGCTGCCCCCATAGCCCCCGAAGCCTCCGTAGCCCCCATAGCCACCGGAGCCGCCGGAGCCCCCACGGCGTCCAGAGGAGCCGCCGAAGCCGCCGCCGACGTAGGGAGCTCCGGAGGAGCCCACGGTGCTCTGCTGCGGGAAGGAGCTGAGGATGGGCCCAGGGAAGGTGACCACCGAGGGCGGCGGCTGGATGACCACCGTGGAGTCGGGGCACTGCCGCACACAGGGCTCGTTGCAGGAGTCAGCAATGGGGCACGTGGGGGCCACCCCGCAGGAAGGGACACAGCACGACATTCTTCGGACAGGTGGAGAGTTCTGGAAAACATCCCGGGAAGAGGCAAAGGTGTGAGGAAGGAGTTGTGTTGAGAGCGGCAGAGAGAGAACCCCAAGAGGCTTTGGAGAGCTGGACTTACCCGGGTGATGAGGAGAGTCAAGTGGAGGAGTGTGGATGGAGCAGTGCAAGGATCTCGGCTCTTTTATACAGCCCAGAGAGCCCGGGGCATTGTCCGGGGCTGGGGAGAGACCCCACAGTCATTAGGAATTCACGGTGACAAACTTCATAAAGTGAAGGGACGCGGGACAATTCTGTCATGCCCCCATTGTGGACATTGGTGTGGAAATGACTGGACAAGAGAGGGGCGCTTGGCGGGACAGCCGTGGCCCATCATTACATGACAGACACGGAGCTGCTGGAGCTGAACTCACAGCCCCAATAAACCCTGGTCTGTTCCTAATCCCTCACTTTGCTTACAGAGGATCCTTTGGGATACGGCTGTGCCCAGCCTTGCCACCCTGAATGCCAGCTCAGCCCCTGAGCCAGCAGTGCCCAGCTGGGCGCGTCCTGGGGCCAAGGCCAGGGCCAGCCTGGCTCTGGGGGGCTCGGCCAACACCCCTCAACCCAGCCCTGCGGGCCAACTGGGCAATCCAGGCCCTCCAGGAGGGCAGGGGCAGGACCCAGCTCACAGACACGAGGCTGGAAGGTCTGAGGGTATCCTGATCCCGTTTCTGCTCTCCTGCTCCTCTCTGTCAGTCTCCCTTTAGTCTTTTACCCAGTTCCTGATCTCACCCATGTCCCACCCACATCCTTGCGAAGACGGATCACTAATGAAGCTTCCTTTGACATGGAATCCGTGTCCTCTGCTTTTTGCGTGACCACCAGGTGAATCGGGGACTAAACAAGTCCTCCAGTGGCAGAAGAATCCCTTTGAGATTCTCCCTCCCAGAACCCCACGTGCCCAGTCCTGTGCCATGTGGGATGACCCTGCTCGGGCAGGACATCGGGGCTGATGCCCCTCTGTGGTCCCTGACCCACTCCAGGACTCTGCGGTTCTGTGACCTCCCCTGCCCGTGCCGGGAAGGGGCCACGTTTGGCGTTTGGGATGCGCCCTGAGTGGGTGGGATGGCTTCTGGGGTGGCTTCTTCCTCCCGGCGTCCCTATTTAGCAGCCCGTAAAAGGGATTAATGACAGATGTGCTGGCTGTGCCCAGGATTTCAAAGCGCTCCTGAGCGATGCCCAAAACTCCTGTGCATAAGCAAAGCGGGGGATTAGGGACACGTCGGGGCTTATTGGGGCTGAGTTCAGCAATGAACAAATGCTCTTTCACGCATTGATTGGTCACGGTCTGTTCCTCCCAGGGCCTGGTGGCTCTCCAGGGCACCTTTACTCGTTCCTGGCCCCAATTAGAGTGGATGCAATTACCCCATGTTTGTGTCATGAGGTTTGTCCGCTTGATTCCGTGATTAGCTGGGGGTGTTGTCACCAG
This sequence comes from Eopsaltria australis, assembly GCA_034509425.1. NCBI lineage: Eukaryota > Metazoa > Chordata > Aves > Passeriformes > Petroicidae > Eopsaltria > Eopsaltria australis. The sequence goes on from JAVTVJ010002464.1 coordinate 54,774, forward strand.
CCCCTGGACGATGCCCCGGGCACTCTGGGGTGTATAAAAGGTCCGAGGGTTCCACAGGGCTCCATCGAGCTCTCTCCACTTGACTCTGCTCACTGACCATTGTGGTAAGTCCGAGCCTTCCTTCTATCCTTCCTTCCTCACGTGAGCCTTTCTCGGGGAACATTTGGCTGTGGATTCCCCAGGGAATCTTTGGCTGTGGATTTCCTGAGGGAATCTTTGGTTGTGGATTTTGCCAGGAATCTTTGTCCCTGTGCTCCACGAGCTCTCCCAGTGCAGATTTAGGGTGTTTGGGTTGACACCAATGGACTCGAGTCCTCTGGGAGCCTGGGGATGGGGATGTGGGAGTTTCTCTTCATTCCCATGGGCAGGCAAGAGCTGGGGATGGCGAGGGGAGCAAGGGACTCCCGGAGTCATTTCGGCTGTGCCCGGGATTTTGCTGGGAATGCCTGACACGATCCAGAGATTGTCCTGGGACACAGGCTGCGGGTGGGACAGAGGCAGCAGAGATTTGGGATGAGTCCCTGGTGTGAGCCGTGGCTGTGCCTTGTCTTGCAGCATTCCCTGCCTATCCGAAGAATGTCGTGCTGTGTCCCTTCCTGCGGGGTGGCCCCCACGTGCCCCCTGGCTGACTCCTGCAACGAGCCCTGCGTGCGGCAGTGCCCCGACTCCACGGTGGTCATCCAGCCGCCGGCCTCAGTGGTCACCTTCCCCGGTCCCATCCTCAGCTCCTTCCCGCAGCAGAGCGCCGTGGGCTCCTCCGGAGCTCCCTACGTCGCATCCGGCTCCGGTGGCTCCTTTGGAGGCCGTGGTGGCTACGGAGGCTCTGGAGGCTCTGGAGGCTATGGGGGTTATGGAGGTTTCGGGGGCTATGGGGGCAGCTGTGGGGGCTGGGGCCGCGGTTCCAGGTCCTTCGGGGGCTGTTGCGGGCCCTGCTAAACCCCAAACCCTCCTGGAGTTCAGTGCTGCCCCTGCCCGCGGGCTCTGCCACCAGCCCCTCGTGTCTTGTGCCCCCTGAGCCGGGATGAAGCTCCAGTCCCTGCTCAGGGCTGGTCCGGCAGCCCCGGGAGCTGCGGGATCCCTGTCACCTGCCGGGGTGACCCTGCAGAGCCTCGGCCAGGCCCTTTGGGGTTCCCAGCACTGCCTCCAGACGCTGCTCCCTCTCTGCGATCCCACCCAGCTGTGCTGAGCCTCGGCTGAGGCTCTGCCCTGCCCTGACTGGGTCCGAGCCCCCCAGCCCGCCCTGGGCAGGGGGAATCTCTGGGGTGGAGCCCTGGCTTGTGCCTTGCTGCTGCCTTGGGATTTTTGGGATTTTTGTGTTTCTGCCGTGTTGTTGCTGCTCTGATTTGTCTCTCACTGACACTGCCTGTGGCCTTTTTCATCCACAATAAAGAATCTGCATTGCATGAACGATCTATTTTGTTTATGGATTTCTTCATCATGGCTGTGGATGAGTCTCTAATTCAGCCATGGTGTGAAATGTCCGATCACGGAATCACAGGATGGTTTGGGTGGGAAGGGACCTTAAAACTCATCTCATTCCACCCCTGCCGTGGGCAGAAACACCTTCAACCATTCCAGGCTGCTCCAAGCCCCGTCCAACCCGGCCCTGGAGACTTTCAGAGATGGGGCAGTCCCAGCTTCCCTGGGAAATCCATCCCAGGGCCTCTCCACCCTCACAGTGAACACTTTATCCCCAAAATCCCATCTAAACCCCCTTTCCATCGGTTTGAACCCATTCCCTTTGTCCTTGCACTCCATCCCTTGGGAATTGTCTCTCTTCATATTCTTTGTAGCCCCTTCAGATCCTGCAAGGCCATAGTGAGGTCACCCTAAAACTTCTCGAAGCTGAACCATCCCAGCTCTCTCAGCCTTCCCTCCCAGCAGAGTTCCTCCATCCCTCAGATCCCACCATGAAGCCTCCTCTGGGCTCTCCCCAGCAGCTCCAGGTCCTTCTTGTGCTGGTCCCGAGGGCTGGGGCAGCTCTGCAGGTGGGGTGTCACCTGAGCGGGGCAGAAACCCCTCCTCCCCTGCTGCCCACGCTGGGGCTCAGCCCAGGACCCCCGCAAATCCTTCTCCCAGAGCTCTGAATTTCTCCCAGAAAAGGATTTTAGCTGCGAGTGAGGAGCTCAGACTGTGCCACAACTCAGACGGGTGAGATCTGTGTGTGGGCTGCACATTCCTGCACCCACACATCCACGCCTGGCTTTGGGCTCAGGAAAAAGGGCTGGAAATCTGCTCTACTCTGAGCTGCACGTGGCAAATCGACGGCTGAGCTTCACCTGAGCCCTTTCAGGACTGCCAGGAATTCAGGAGGGTCCCGGCGAGAGTGAAATGTATAAAAAATGTTAATGTCTAATATATGTATAAAATGCATTTTATGTATAAAATGTATAATAAATGTTTAATGTATAAAACAACATTCCTGGGCTTTTGTGACATTTGAACCCTTAGAAGAAACACGGAATATCTATAAACGAGGATAAACAATAATATGGGTTCAATAATAAATAGTATAACAGGGACGTTATTATCACAGAATGAGGGAATTTATTATCCTAGAATTATAAAATATCCTGAGCTGGAAGGGGCCCACAAGAATCAATCCCTGACCCTGCAGAGACATCCCCAAATCCCGAAATGCCCCTGGGGGTTTTTTCAAACACTCCTGGAGCTCTGGCAGCCTCGGGGCCGTGCCCATTCCCTGGGGAGCCTGGGCAGTGTCCGGCACCCTCTGGGAGAAGAATTTCCCTGATATCCCACCCAAACCTCCCTTTTTTTTACGCGATAAAAGAATCGAGAAAATGTATTTTGGTACAGAAAATTTATTCGGAAAGAAAAGCTTTCCTACAACCGTGCAACGAAACTGTACAGGACACAAAGAGCATCGTCCCAGGGGTTCAGTGAGGCTCTGGAAATCACCCGAGTGGTGCCGCCTGTAAAAACGGGGAATTTCCCTTTTCGGCAGCTCTGCCGTGTGCAATTCCCAGCGTCTTAAGTCGCCTCTCTAAGCTCAGTGCCAGTAAAAAACCCGGGATAAACCAAAGCACGGCGGAAGCTGGAAAGCTGCGGGAGAACAGCTCTAAACTAAAGGGGAAAAATGAGGAATTGCACCACAAGCCCGCCTCTCCCGGGGGCTGAGCTCGTCGGGAGGAGCCGGAGCAGCCCCGGGGCCGCTGCTGCCGCTCCGCCCCAAATTACAACCGGAATTTATCTGGAATTTCCCTCTCTGCTCGCTCCCCCCGAGCTCAGTACGTCCAGCGCTTCCCGGAGCGGTAGGAATTGCAGGGATGAGTCCATTGCGAGGAGTAGGTGTAGGAATATTTGGGGGCGCAGCGCGGCTCGGGCCGGGCCAGCACCGGCGCTGCCACCTTGTCCCCCGCCGCCGCCGCCTCCAGCCGGGCCGTGACCTCGGCGGGCAGCGGGGCCGCGGCCGGGGGCTCGCCCAGGGCCACCTCCGAGGGCTCCGAGGCTCCCACGACGGTTTGCTGCGGGTACGTGGTGAGGATGGGCCCCGGGAAGGTGACCACCACGGGCGGGGGGTAGATGATGACCCGCGAGTCGCCGCAGGCCACCACGCACGGCTCGTTGGAGCTGCTGGCCAGCGGCTGAGGACACTTGGGCTCGCAGGGGGTGGCGCAGGCCAGCTGGGTGGAAGCCATCGCCCGGCGGTGCCTGCAATGCATGAGAGGAGTTAAAAAATAAACAAACAAAGAGACAAAAGCGGAACTCACAACCCCGCCCGGCTCCTGGTTATTGATATTTGGCTCTAATGGATAGTCAGAGATAATTTAGATAAAGACAAGAGTTGAGCGCTTGGCCACTGACATTCTGAGAGATCGCCAGACAGAGATAATTCGGGTAAAAGCAAGAACTGATCGCTTGTTTATTGGCTTCTGGGTCTAAGAGTTCATTAGGGATAATTGAGATAAAGGCAAGAATTGAGCTCTCGTGTATTGACATTCGGCTCTAAGACCTCGTGAGAGATAATTCAGAAAAAGACGAGTTGAGCTCTTGGTTTATTGACATTTCCATTTAAATCTTGTTAGGGATAACTGAGCTAAAGACCGGAGTTGAGCTTTTGGCTATTGACATTTCGTTTTAAGATATAATTTAGATGAGGACAATAATTGGTCTCTTGATTATTGACATTTTTCTCCAAGACATCCTCAGAGTTAATTTGGATGAAGTTTCATCTCCCACCTTTTACCTCCCCGCACTGATTTGTTTTAAATTCCTGCTTTAAACTTTTCCCGTTTTCTCCTCCTCCGGGAGCAAAACAACTCCTCCTCCTCTTTCCTTCCGTGCCACCTCCAAACCCCGGCCCTGCCCCAAACCCTCCCGGCCCTTTGGAAGAATTCCCGAGGACGCGCTGGAACTCGTTCCCGCATCGCTTCTGTTCCTCCCACACGGGGAAAGAAAAAAAAAAAAAAATCTAGATTTTTCAAGTATTTCAGTGTGAAATACTCAGCTTAGCACCCTGCTTAATTTTTGTATTATTTTCCTTGCAGATTCCTGTTGTTTTCAGGTAGGAAAATGTTCTGCTAAAACTCTGGGAAAAAAGGCTGGGAATGAGTGGGAGTGTTAAGTGCGCATTTAATAAGTGAAACATATAATTAAAATATTTAGATAATATTTTATATATTAAAATATTCCTATAGTGATGTAGTCAACCCGAATAAGAAAATTCCATTTTCACCTCGGGGAAATGTATTCAATAATGTTTATTTCTTCAGGTTAAATCCGCGCATAAAAGCCTGGTGTAGCATCAGAATATTTTTTTAAGCTTGTAAAACAAATTTATCCCTCTGATAATTAAAATAAAATGCAAAAAAACCCAATGCAGGGCATTTTCCTCCAAATTCCCTCAAGTTAGAACGCAGCTTTGACCTACAGAAACGCTGAATTTAATCTCCGGGAAAGTGCTTTGAAATTTTAAATCGGTTTTAAGCGTTAGAAATGAAAGTTATTGGCACAGTTAGGGTAATAATCCGTAATTATCGCTTGGTGTAGCTCTGTGTGCCTCCAGTTAAATTAAGGATGGGCTGATTCAAACAGCAGCAGAGCAGGAAATCCAACCAGGATTTCCCACAGTTTTCAATGAATTTCCCCCTCCTGGATCTCGCCATCCACACCAAACCCATCCCATTAAGAGAACCGAAATCCCTCATTCTCCCATAAATTCAAAAGCCTTGGGAAAGACCCCGCTTTTATTTTTGCACCCTTTAACCTGCACGGGAAGCACCCGCAGGAAATCGCTCCTAAACCCCTCAGAGCCAGAACATTTAGGCGGGGTTTAAGGATTTTAAGGTCCCAGATTTTAAGGAGAAATCCACGCAAAAGCAGAAGGAAACTCGAGGTTTGTAGAGCCTCTTAAATCCCTCAGAGCCCGTATATTCAGGCAGGACTCAGCCGCGATTTTAAGGAGAAACCCACGCAAAAAGCAGAAGGAAACTCGAGGTTTTTAGAGCCGGGGGAATCAAAACTTACTCAGAGAGGCGGAGAGAACGAGTCGGGAGAGGCAGTGAGAAAAGCCCGGCGTGGAGAGGGTTTTTATTCCCTCCCCTGGATGCCCGGGGGCGGCTGAGACACCCTTTGTGTAAAGCGCTTTAATTACTCGGGAGCGCAGCCCGGCGCGGGGATCGCTGCCGGAGTCGCAGGAATTGTTTTGCTCGCAGTTTATGATTTATCTAAAGCCGGGTTGGGCAATAACCCCGAAATGCAGATGGGAACCCGCCAGGCTTTTTCATCTCGGAATTTCCTGCTTTCCCCCCGCTCCTTGGTTTCATTAAGAGGTGAAAATGCACCCGGAATTAATGAGGTTCTTTTAGCTTATCTTGGCTGAAAAGTGAAACGCGCAGGGAATCTTGGAGTTCCAAGATGATTTTCCCAATGGAAGCACAACCCAACACTGAGAATTTGTGCCTCGTTCAAACTCTAGAAAATCGGGGATTCTTTCCCAAAATATTGATGGGATTTTACAGATGCGCTCCTAAATCAGGGGAGGGACCTGGTGCGAATCCAAAGAGCGAAGCTCGGGGATATCTTTGGAATGAAAAACGAAGCCGTTCATGAATTATGCCAATTGTGAAGTTTAAAATGAGGAGTTGATGAAACGCTTTCCATAATTTATTCCCTGGGAGGTCACAGCAGCCCGGATCCTCTAGGATGTCATTACTGCGATTAACACGAAATGATTTCCCTGGATGACAAACTCGCCGAGGGTTTTGAGATCCTCTTTGAAATCTCATTTTCTGATGTCTCCGGAATATTCCTGATAAGCTCCAATGCCCTGGGGGATCTCTGGGGGCGCCTCATAAAATCAGAATAATTCCTGGGACGTCACAACTCCCGGGATGGTTTTACCTGGTTTAAATGCGGGCATTTCCACGCACAAAGGTTCCCTGCGGGGGGAAGAGGGAGTGAAGGGGGAAAAAAGGGGTGCAGAACACCGGGATTTTGGGAAGGGCCTCCCAGTGGCCTCTTCACAAGCAGGGAAGAGTTGGGGCCGTGTGGGATTCTGGTCAGCATTTTGGAATCACGTCCATGGCAGAGGAATTCTTTTTTTTCCCAGGATTTAATCCTAACGAGGTTGGGTGGATGAGGAGGAGCTCAAAATCCTGCCCAAAATCGTCCGGTTTTTTCTCCTCCCGACTTCTTCCATGTCTCTGTTATCACCCTTTGGAATTTCTCGCTCCAAGACCTCCCCCCCTTCCAAGGATCCGTCCCAAAATTCCTATTCCAAACCAGGAGAATTAAAACACATGCAACAAGTGTGGAATTCATCCCAAATGTGGAATTCAGCCCCCCCGAAAGGATTCCCGGTGAAGTCGATCCCTGTGGCATTTGGGAATTCCCAGCCCAGGAACCGAATCCTGACCGGTAAAATCCGCCCCTGGAGCACAACGGGATCGACTCTTCTCGAAACCCCCAAAATGCAGAAATCTCGCCCGGAATTTTCTCTTTTTCGCCCACTTTTTGTGCTGTGCTCCAGGGACCGCAGTTGGTTCATCAGGAATTGTGGGGTCGGGGATGGATTCAGACTGAGGGAGAGGAGATTTAGGGGTGGGAAACTGGGAAGGAATTTTTCCCTGCGAGGGTGGGAACAGCTTTCCCAGGGAATTGCTGGGAAAATCCATCCTCAAAACTTTCCCAAATATTTTTTTTCCCCAGAATTAAGAAAACTGAAATCCCTCATTCTGCCATAAATTCAAAAGCCTTGGGAAAGACCCCGCTTTTATTTTTGCACCCGTTACCCCACACGGAAAGCGCCGGCAGGAAAATGCTCCTAAACCCCTCAGAGCCAGAACATTCAGGCTTGGTTCAGCCCCGATTTTAAGGAGAAATCCCCCAAAATGCAGCAAGCGTCCGAGGCCAGGCTGGAAGAAGCCGGGACCGTGGCAAGGCTGGATCTGCGTGAGTTTTAAGGCCCCTTCCATCCCAAATCATCCCGTGAGCAACAAAGGGAACAAAGAGCGAGCGCAGACTGCAAACCCCACAACACAGAGCCTTAACATCGCCGGGGCCCCATTAATCCTGAATTGTTTTACTAAATTACACCCTTGTGCAGGGCAGGGGCAGCTTTAATGACAACCAGGGTGGTTTTTTTTTTGTCGCCAAACCGGTCCCGCGGGGCCGCAGAGCCCGGGGCTGCGCTGGCCCAGCTGAGTCAGGAGCGCTGCTTAATGAAGGAATAATCAAAGCGGAGGATTTGGGGTGGGAGCTCCGCTGTCCTCACTTCAAAGAGGGCTCTGCCCGCTGACATCAGCGCCCAAACCCCGCATCAGCAACAATTCCGCCCGAATCGGGCGGGAGCAGCTCCCGGAGCGGCGGCAGCGGGCAATTAATGGCAATTAACGCGTCCCTCACCGCGCGTTTCTGCGCTATCAGGGGTTCTGGGCTTTGCACAGCGCCGGGGAAAGTTGGATAATCCCAAACTGTGACCCCCGGCCTGATCGCGACAAGGAGTGACCTCGAGTGGCCTCGGAGAGGATTGCCCAAGAGCAGGCGGCGCCCAGGGCGGGGTGAAATCCCCAAATTTGCGCAGGGAAGGGATTCCTGGGGCTGTGGAACCGGCCCAGGGTGGGGATAAATCCCCAAATCCGCAGAGGGAGGGGATTCCTGGGGCTGTGAGGATAAATCCCCAAATCCGGACGGGGAAGGGGTTCCTGTGTCTGTGGGACCGGCCCGGAGCGCACCCAGGGTGGGGATAAATCCCCAAATCCGAGCAGGGAAGGGGTTCCTGTCTCTCTGGGACCGGTCCGGAGCACTCCCAGGGTGTCTCACCCTGCGGGGCGGCTCCAGAAAATCCCCCCCAAATCCCAATTTCCTGCAGCGGGGGCAGGATTGGACAAAACTGCAGCTCTGGAATAAAATCATCCCTAGAGAGCGTGCGGGGCAGGGAGGGTCTGCTCCAAAAATATCTGCCGGGTCAGGAGAGCAAATTTCTGGGGGAAGATGTTTGCAGGATAAATTCAGGGAATGAAATGCTGGAGGAGCACAAAGGGAAAGAGAATGAAGGGAGGAAGCAGAAGAAAAACATCTGCCTCAAAAAGTGCTGACCAGAGCTGTATTGAAAATTAAAATATATAAAAATATGTATAAATATTTAAAAATATATAAATATATAAAATCTAACAATAAAATATTATATAAATTATCTATAAATGTTACAGAAACGTATTTAAATTGCACACATTATTTATAAATATCGCGTATAGGTATTATACATAAATAGCATGGATTTATATACTAATATATAATAACAAGAAAATTGAAATGCCGAGTTGATCAGGGCAGGAAAGCAAATTCAATTATTTAAATGACATAAAATCTGCTTGGAGCACGCCTGCATTTTCTGGTTTTTTTAAAAATTAATCCTGTTTTTTGCTGTTTGGGTGGAGCCCAAGGCCAGGCAGAGCCCCAGGTCCGAGTTCCCTCGGTGACTTTCCGTCTCCCTCTGCTTGCCCAGGCTGGCATTGCACAACGTGCCTCAGTTTCCCCAAAAACCCCGAGCTTTTCTCCTCTCAGCCGCCCATGAGGACAGGAATGGATGCACAAAATTAAAAAGCCGAGATGTCAAGGCCGGTACATCCCTGATTTGTGATGAGGGGCCTGAAAATGTCATGCGGCCTTCCCGAAATTCCTCGGAATTATTCCCAAAAGTCTTTGGAATTTGGAATTCCCAAAGTTTTATAGTATTATTCCCACTCGGTTTTGGACTTTTGCCACTCGATTTAAGAATTATTCCCACCCGGTTTTGGAATTATTCCCAAAGGTTTTTGGAGTTATTCCCACTCGATTTTGGAATAATTCCCACTCGATTTTGGAATAATTCCCACTCGATTTAGGGATTATTCCCGCTCGGTTTTGGAATTACTCCCGTTCTATTTAGGAATTACTCCCACTCGGTTTTGGAATTATTCCCGCTCTATTTAGGAATTATTCCCACTCGGTTTTGGAAGTTTTCCCACCCGCCTTTGGAATTTTCCCACCGGCTCCCAGCAGGATGGATTTACCGGGCGAATCCCATCCCCCCCCGGGGGAAATCCCACATTTTCGGGAGGGATTCGGGCAGGGAAAGCCGGAGTTGTTCAATCGGGAGCGAACCGCAGGAATGCAAACAAACGATGCTGGAGGAGGAGCCGGGTATTTTTGGCAACCTCTGGGAGTGGCTCGGAGTCACCCGGGTCCTCCTGGGGTTATTCCAGGGTGACAAATTCCGGCCACCTCCGGCCTCTGGTGCCCCGGGGGGCCTGATTTAATGGGAATTCAAATGCTCGGGGGCTGGAGTATTAACGAAGAGTCATTAATGAGGTTTTTGTGCTTAATTAAGTGATGTTATCGCCCGATATTTGAACGTTTGGAGTATTGATAAGGCGTGGTTTGATCTGTCCCGTCTTTTGTCCCGATGTTTAGTGTAGGAAAAGTAAAAAAAAGCTCGAAGATGAGGATTTGGGGTTTGTTTTTTCTAAGTATCTGTAAATGTTCCTGCCAGGGAATTCCTTGAGAGGGCGGAACAAAAACTTGTTGTGAAGAGAATAAAAGAAGCCGCGCATTTCGGAAACGAGGGAAGAATCAGAATGTGATTAATTGGATTTTTATCAGCTCCACCCGATCTCTGCTGGATCTCTGCCCGGCTCCCGTGATTTTCACAGATTTTAGCAGAAGGATTTTGCGAAGAGATTTGATCTTAAAATTGCTGTAACTATTTTGATCCCCCCCTTTTGGCTTGCATTAAACGAGATAAAGGCAGAGGGAGAGGAAAGGGCTGATTTCAGGACTCCTGAATTGGATCACGAATGAACTCCACCCCAGGAGCTTTGCCTATGGAAATCCAGGCAAAACAGCCGGGAATATCCTGAAACTCTTCCCTCCAGGACACTCGGAGATTCCCCAGGGAATCATTTCGCGCCTCCCGACCCTCGCAGAGGCTCTTCCCGCGCCGGAGGTGGTTGTGATTGTAAATCTGATTATAAACCTGATTATAAATCTGATTAAATCGAACCTGGGGCAGCGCAGGAGCTGCGAGGGGGAGGAAAATCGGAGTAAATCCGGAGTAAAACCTGATTTTTACCCTCAGTCCGGGCCCGAGGGATTCCCGTTCCCGCATCCCTGCGGAGCCTCCCGGCTCTGCCACCGCGTCCCGCACGTGTCAGCCTCCTCCAGAGCCCCGAGGGAATCCCGGGCCGAATTCCCAAATTTCTCGCGGATTCCGGGGAATGGGGGGCTTGGAACACACCCCGCGGAGATGACAGAAGAGAGGCGGCGTCCCCTCGATGGTACAGGGAGCAAAAAACTCCTGTCACAGACCCTGGGACAGCCCCGAGGGTGGATCTGGGGTGGAGAGGAGGAGAGGAGCTTTGTGGGGATCTCCAGGATCCTCAGGAGGTCCAGGGAAGCTGGAGAGGGAATTTTCCTCAAGATCCTCTTTGATCTGCAGGGACAGGGAACGGGGAATGGGGTCAGGGTGACAGAGGCAGAATTGGGGTGGGATTTTGGGCAGGAATTGTTCCCTGTGAGGACCTGACACTGGGAATTCCATGGATTTTCCATCCCTGGAAGTGTCCCAGGCCAGGTTGGAACCATCTGGGATGGTGGGAATGTCCCTACCCGTGGCAGGGGGCGGAATGAGAGGATTTTTAAGGTCCCTTCCCACCCAACCCATTCCGTACTTGTGTGGGGGTGAATTTTAATTTATTAATTTGATTTATTAACAAACCATTGCCGGATTCAGTCCACGGGGTTGCTCAAGACACTCAAAATCCTCAAATATCCCAAATTCTTGCCCAATGAAATGATGCAGCTGCGTCCCTGCGGGGAAGAGAAATTTGGAATTCCTGCCAATTTCTTCACCGAGCACCGGGGCTGATTCACTGTAAATTCAAAACATCTCCTGACGAAAAAAACCCCCCAAAACCCACAAAATAACGATGGTGGCAAATGCTGCTCCCAATCCTCATCCCTGAGTTTCTGAAGTGCAGCTGTTGCCCAACATCTGGGTGTCCAAACCCAAAGGCTTCGTGTTGCAAGGCTTGTGTACAGAGATAATTAATGTTTGTGCAGGATAATTAATGTTGTTCCCAGGCCTCTCTCATTGCGGGAGGGATGGTGCAGGAGCTGATTTGCGCGAAAAGCAGATTTGTGGATTTCGGTTGTGGATTCCAAGAATTTAAATGGATTGGTGTGGACAGAAAACCCCGGGGAGGGGTGAGGGAGGGAGTTGGGAACGTGATTCCCTGGAAATTCCGGTGGGGGAACCTGAGCTCGTTAATTCTCGGCTTAATCACTCATTACTTCTAGCTAATAACAAATATTGACTAATATAATATAATATAATATAATATAATATAATATATTTATTTCACATCTTAAGCTGCCCATCCTCATGCTGTCCTTGCCCATACTCTATAATATTTATATTTATTTCTTTCACACGTTACAGATTGTCCTTGCCTATATTATATAATATTTATATTTATTTCTTTCACACGTTGCAGATTGTCCTCGCCCAACTTGTCCCAGCGTGGTGCCCCAGGGAGGGTGACAGAGCCCAGGTCCTGCCTGTACACGCTGGACCCAGGATTTTTGTCCTACTTTTGGGGCACAGCCTCGTGAGTCAGCCCGAAAATTCATTCCAGGGCTTCAATTAATTAAAAACAAAAAAACCTGCATTTTTGTGCTGGGCCCAGCACCCAGTGGCAGCAGCATTTCACACCAAATCCAGGCTGGGTGAACGCTTGGAAAAGGCAAAATCTCACCGATTTTGGGTGGGGGTTTGGTTAATGCTGATGTGGGGATGTTGAGCCTCGGGAAAAGGTCCTGAAGTCACTTCTGGGACTCACGAGGGTTCAAAATAAAACGTGGAGGAGAAAGTTTTCCATCAGAACCAGAGTGACCAGGCAGGGGAGTGGGTTCAGGCTGAAACAGGGGGAATTTGGGGGGGATTTGGGCAGGAATTGTTCCCTGGGAGGGTCTGGCCCAGGTGATTCCATGGATTCCCCATCCCTGGGAGTGCCCAAAGCCAGGCTGGAGCCACGTGGGACAGGGGGAATGTCCCTGCCCATGGAATTGGGGTGGGATTGGATGATTTTTGGGGTCCCTTCCACCCCAAACCATCCTAAAAAAGCAAAACCCAGAGGTGCATCTGCATGACAGCATTTAATGGGAACGAGAAGCTCAATTTACAAGTGCGAAACTCGCTGGAAAGGATAAAAATCAAAGAACTCCAGGACTTCAGGAGGGCCCACAACAAATCCCCACTCCCATGATTCGCCCAGATTTTAGCAGAAGGATTTTGCAGAGAGATTTGCCCTTACAATTACTGTAAATATTTTGATTTTGGGGTTTTTTCACCCCTTGGCTTGCATTAAATGAGATAAAGGCAGGAAAAGAAAGTGTTACACGGTGGGGCCAAGCAGGAATAAAGCACAGCAAGGAGCTACAAATTCCTAATTTTCAGAAATGCCAAGTAGAGCGGTTTTATTTGTTTCTTTTTAATTGCTGGTTCAGCGAAATCTACAAATGAAAAGGAATTTCATTTTGGAATCCAAGATTTTCAGTTGTATCATTTGGGTGGATTTTTATCATTTTTTATTTTGAGAGAAATTGATAATAAAACATCTGGGTTGGTGTAAAAAATGAATTTATTGACACACAGCTTTTTAGCACACCAAAAAAAAAAAAAAAAAAAAAATAGAGATATATTTTTTAAAATCTGGTTGCTTGGAAAATTCTGGGGCTTTGGTCCATCCAAATTTGGAATGAGGTAAATAGAGAAATTTCAGATTTTTTCTCGTGGTTTGGAAATTCTAGTCCTCGGGCAGGTCTAGTGCCAGGAATCCATGGATTTATGGACCCCATGGGAACCTCGGGCGCTCGGCACTTCTACAAATCCATAATCCATAAAACTCTAGTCGGGCTCTGTCTGACTGCTCAGCTGTGCCTTTTCCAGTCTATCCACAGATATCCAGGCAGGGTTTAGGTCGGCCTGCAAGTTCCACAACAAAACAGCTGCGGTGAGTGGGGAGGAAAAGGATTAAAACTCCCCCAAAAGGACAACCCGGGGTTAAAACCTGACCCCAAAGCGCACCTACCCCCGAACCCCATGGAGCCCAGGAGGTTCCTGATGTCCAGCAAGGCTGTGGAGCCCACCACAGTGTGCTGGGGGAAGGTGGTCAGCGTGGGCCCGGGGTAGATGACGGAGTAGGGGGGCAGATCAGGCTCCACGATGTCCACCACGGTGTCGGGGTATTTGATGACGCAGGTCTCGTTTCGGGTCACCGCGAAGGGCTCGGGGCACGCCAGGCCCGGGGGGAGGCAGCGCTCGTGGAAGGGAGACATGGGGCAGAGGAAGACCTGAAAAACATCAGGAAAGGATGGAAAACTCAAAGAAACCCAATCCCTGGTGCAGCAGGAAATATCGGTGTTAAATAGCGAGGGTTTGGTAATGCGGTTATGGGGATTTATGGCAAATTGGGGATTGCAGTGAGCTCAAGGTGGGAGTTGGATTTGTCCAGTTCAGTTTTCCAGCCAGGAACTCTTTTCCTTCTTGACTGAACTTGCTGGTTTTCAATATAATGACCACCACTATTTTAACCCCAAAAAGGTTATTTTTGCCTATTTTTGCTTTTATCCCATTGTTTCTCTTCTCAGGGTTTTCGCTGTGTCCCTCCCAATGGAAACCCTGCCGAAAACCACAGCTCCCAACTCAACCCCAGATTTTAAAACTCGGGTTTTAACCCTCATTTAAATCCCAAATGTGGAGGCTGGAGCTCTTGGCCTCCTCCCACCTGATCCCAAGTGGAACAGTGAGATCCAGGCTGGAGATCCACCCATTTTTATGGGTCTCATTAGGGATATTTGAAATCCCAGAGCGCTTTAAACCGATCCTGATATCGAGGCCAGATTTATTTTCTTTTCCTGGGCATTGTTTAATTACAGATTGAAGGCTGTGCTTGCCCTGGATTGTGCCCACACGGATTGGGAAAGGAGAACCCGGAGGGAAATGGATCATTTCTCTCATTTTATCTCTCTGAAGGTCCTGGGAGAGAAATTAAGGGTTGAAAAAGGGGGGGTTTGAAGTGATTTCCTAAATAACTCCCCACTTCACCCCAGGAATTCTGTGGGAGAGACAAAATCCAGGGGGGATTTCTCACGTCTCCACCTGAACGTCCCATTTTAACCTTCCCCAATCCTCAGGGAATTCTGATTTTTTTTATCAAGTCCAATCTCCTCAGATTTGAACATGAGGAAAAGGCAACCGAGGTGTGCTTTCTTCCAACTGAAATTCTGAATCTGGAATGGGTGATTTTGACTTTGGGAAAAGAAGATTTGTCTGAGGGTTGGGATCTTCGAGTGATTCCACAAAAACAATTTGTCAAAGCTCATCCCAGAACTCCTGAAAGGAGGTGAAAAAGGAGCACTTGGATGTTCCTTCTACATCTGGAATTCACCACTATAAATATTTTTTAACCCAAGACAGCAGTAAAGTGGATTTTGAGTAAGGAAAATCTGTGTTCTGCTCTCTGTAGGACTGGGAAAATATTTAGGGCGAGTTCTCCAACTTAAAAGACACCGGAGCCTCCTGGAAGACAGCTGAGGGTGAGAACATCGTAAAAATTAAATTTTTAATGACCATTTCTTTAATGACACTGAGTATTTAGAATATGAAAAGAACACCGTGGAATTATTGAGACTCTTCAGGGTTCAGAGGGAATTTTCTGCGCTCTCGCTCTCGCTGCTCTCCCCTCTGAAGTTAAAACCCCAATTAACTCCAAACTGAAGGACAATAGAAAGGCCCTTTCTGCAAAAACACCCCCTTGTCCTTTCATACTCATTCACCCTGTCATTTCATATTCAGATAACAATAATAATAATAATAGATTCAAAATTCAATAATTGATTCAAAATTGACTTACCCGGATCACCCAAGGAGGAGAGTAAAAGAAAAGTGATTAGGGAGGCTTCTACGTAGCAAATGCTTTTATACACGTCCCCGGAGCGCCTGGAGGATGTGACACCCTCTTTGCATGAAGTCTTAATTAGTTGCAAAACAAACTTTGCTGCCTGCATAACTCGCGCGAGTAATGAAACTGTTTTGCTCCCTGTTTGTGTTTGTTCCCTCCCGGAGCTTCCCAGAGCGTGCTACGCCCTCCGGGCAGGATTCGCTTTGCCCTTTCAAGGGCCAAAAAAGGGTTTGATTTGCTCCTAATTAACCACATTTCAGTTATTTCAGGGCCTGATCAAGGGTTCTTTTATTTGCATTGGTGTTTCCCACTCGGGTTCTGTGAAAGGGATGCAGCGGCATCGTTTCCTATCAGGGAACAGCGTTATTTTTGTAATTTCCCGGTGTGGAAGGGATTTTTTTATTCCAAAAACCCTCCCAGGGCGTTAACTGTGCCCGTACACAGCTGGGCATCCACGGGTAAGGAAGAAAAAAATTTCACAATTCAGTAACCCTCAATAAATCCCATAAATTCTCAATAAATCAAATAAACCCTCAATAAATCCCATAAATTCTCAATAAATTCCCAATAAATCCCATAAATTCTCAATAAAATCTTTAATTTCACAGTGCCAAGTGCTCTGAAAGGGCTGACCCCGCAGAGAAAGCTCGGCCTTATCTCCCATCTCCTCCTCACAAATCCTGGGCTGGGGTTTAAGTGGAGCAGCTGGATTTGCTCCTGGGCTTTGCGGGGTTTTACCCCGGTGCAATTAAAGGCACCCAGATCCCACCCACGACTTCTGGCTCCTGACTCAAGGTGAAGTCACTGAGCCTCGCACGGGTTTGACTTTGGTTGCTGGGGTTTTCTTTTCCCCCAGTTTTTGGGTTGAAAATTCTGGGAAAGCGAAGGTTGGAACTGGTGTTTCCACCCGGATTTTCTGGGGCAGAATTAAGGGGGGGAAAAAATAATGCAAGAAATTGTTCTGTGTTGATGAAAACTTAATCTAACACAAATCAGAGGTGTAAGTTTAAGATAAAACCATTAAAATACTGAGGAAAATGGGGGTGGGCAGTTCATTAACTTTTTTGTGTGAGCCAAAATTTTTTTATTAAGATTTTAAAGAGGAAATCAATGCCAGAAAAATCATAATGAAGAGACAAATCGGGATTCCCACGGAAAGAGATTTCTGAGGCAGCCACCAGGAACGTTTTGGGATAACAGTACCCAGCCACTTTTATTTATTTACTACATAAAAGGTGTCCTTAATTTAAATCCCATTGGAATACCGGGATAGGACTCACTTAAATATTTGGGGACACCCTTAAAAGAACAATTTCAGCCTCTGCATTGCATCCTTGATGCCCAAATCTGCATAAATCACTTGGGATCGGCCCCAACCCTTTTGTTCCCGGCTGCCCACAAATGCTTTTGCCTTAGGACCCCTCTCAGGCTGCAGATAATTGATGCTGGGAGGGAAAATTGAGAGTAAATAATAATTAGGAACAAAGAGAGGCAGCTCAGCTTCCTGGCACCTCACTTGGAATATGAATCCTGGGAAAAAGGAATTAGAATTGTGGATTTCCCATCCCTGGAAGTGTCCAAGGCAGGCGGGAATGTCCCAAGATTTAACTCTAATGAACCTGCCTAAGGTTATATGAAAGCTGTTCCACAGGATTAATTCAGCTGAAATGCCATTTATGAAGATATCAGGGGGCACTAATGCATATTTTTATATTTATGCAAGTTTGTATTTTTATATTTTATATATTTATATTTTATATTTCTGTATTTTAGAATATTCTATATTTTTGTATTTTTTATTTTGTATATTTTGTATTTTTGTATCTTTCAGATTCCCCATATTAAGATTTGCTTTTTCCCTAGGCTTGGAGCTGCCATCCCTGGAGGTGTCCGAGGAATTCCTGGATGTGACCTCAGCTCTCTGGAATGGTTTCAACAAAGTTTATCCATCAGAGGTTGGATTTGATGGTCTTGGAGGTCTTTTCCAGCCTTGGTGACCCTGGGATTCTGTGAACACTCCCCAGACACTGCTCAGTGCTTGGTGTTCCTTTTATCCCCCTTTCCCAGTCCTTTTCTTCCCCTTTCCCAGGCCTTTTAATCCCCTTTTCCAGCCCTTTTATTCCCCTTTTCCAGCCCCTTGTGCTGCAGAACATTTCGGGACTCCCGGGGATTTCTGCTCTTGGTGCATTTTTGGGCTCTCTACAAAAACCTCCTTCTCCCTTCCATCACAGGCGGATTTTCCGTCGCCTTTGGCAGATTTTAATTCCAGTTATTATCTGGGTTTAGCAGGGAAGCACAGGAGGCAAATGAATTGTCAGAGGTCACCCCGGGAGCAGCCGGAGGAACCCAG
Organism: Eopsaltria australis; assembly: GCA_034509425.1. NCBI lineage: Eukaryota > Metazoa > Chordata > Aves > Passeriformes > Petroicidae > Eopsaltria > Eopsaltria australis. The sequence goes on from JAVTVJ010002464.1 coordinate 72,588, forward strand.
AGTGAACTGGGCTGACTTTTATCACATCCTTGGAGATTTGAATCCCAGCAGCTCCTTCAGGCCTTGGCTGCGGCTCCATGGGATCCGTGGGGTGAAGGAGAAATCCCCACAGCCAGAAATCATCAGATTGGAGCTGGGGGAAAAAGGAGTGGGAGTTTTAACCTCTGGCAGGGATTAAGGGAGGAGCTGGCAGCACTTTTGGTCGTGTCCTGGAACGGCTTCTGCAGTTCGGCTCCGGAAATCTCTTTGTGCGGGATGTAAACACGGGCCTGGATTTTAATAAATTATTCAGTTTTAAAAGTGCCCTTTTGCAGTAATGTTCTCCCAGTGTGTTTTTTGATGGAATCATGGAATGGTTTGGGTGGGAAGGACCTTAAAAATAATTTTATTCCAATTCCTGGGACACCTCCCACGAACCCAGGTGGCTCCAGGCCTGTCCAACCAGGCCTCGGACATTTCTAGGGATGGGGAATCCACAATTCCCTCACACAGAACAATTTTTTCCTGATTTCTCCCTCAGGATGAACAGCCAACTTTGATTTAGTTCAATTTTCCCCTCACCACCAAGCAAAAAAACCAAAAAGAACCAGCTGAGTTTTCCAAAGCTGCTTGAGGCCTTCAAGGCCCAATCCCTAATTAAAACCCAGGCCTTTGTTTATGTCTTTCGAAACCTAAAGCTGCCACTTAAGAAATCTGCAATTACTGGGGCCTGCAAATTGCTTACGATGAGGTAATGATTCTCAGTCAGAAAATAATTCCTTTTTAATGAAAATCCTGCCTCAAAAATCAACCCTTAGGAAACGCTCGGCCCCCAAGGAATGATCGTATCAGCCTGGGTTTATCTGCTTTTTAACAATTAAAGAGGGGGGGAAACCAAGCAAATAAATAATAATAATAATAATAAAAACAGGAGGGTGAAGCTGTGGGAATTTTCTTCAATTAATTGAAATATTAACGAAGCCTTTTGTTGTGTGTGTGCGAGGTCCTAATTAATTCCAGGTTAATTTTTCAGGCCTGAGTTCTGCGTTCTCTCCATGTGGATCACACCGGCCCCATTTGCATTTTCTGACCTTCCCACTCTGCTCAAGTTCCTTCCTCAGGGATGTTCTCTATCCCAGAATTCCAGAATAATTGTCTGTTTTGGAATGTGAGGCTCAGAATTAAACTGAAAAACCAACATTGTTGCTCAAATCATTCCCCTGGCAAGTCCCAAATATTTATTAAGTCTTAGTAAAGGGTTTTTATTTTTTGTTTTTTTATCAATCTGAAAAATTCAGCTCTGAGCCCCTTCCCCTACATCCAAAATTAACAATGAATGATCTCTGCTTTTGATTTAACAATTATTCCCTGCTTGTGTAATTCCTGAGAAATCAGTGCTGTCCAAGGATGTCCAGGGTTTCTCTGGAAAATATTCCAGCATTTACCTGTCCTGGGAAATCTGGCAGAAGTAAAAAAAACAGTTTTCAAATAAAAATCAAACCAGAGAAAATATTTATAATCATAAATATTATTTTTATTATCTAGTATGTTGATAATATAATATTATTTATAATAAATATAATTTATATTTGTATTTTATTATATTTATAATATTATGTTATTATTCATGATTACAAATACACAATGTACATTTTATTCTACTTATATATTTACTATATTTTAATATTTATATTTATTATATTTATTTTTCTTTCTGTATTTAAACTATCCATCATTGCTAACCTTGCCGCGTCCTTCAGGGTGACTTCGTGCCTCCCTTTGTGATCCTGCAATGCTGCTGCCTCCCTAAAAGCTGCTAATGAGTGTTTTACATGAATAAATGATTAATGGGAGTTTGCAAAGGGCTTGGAAATCCTTTAATCTGAAACTTCCCGGGGCTGTTCCCGGGGACCGGGGGTGCCTCGGGAACTTTGCAGAGTCACCCATTTTAGCAGGAATAATTCCAGACAGAAGCCCCAGAAATGGGAGGAATTGTTAAAGAAGGGGAAATTTGAATATAAAAGGGAAATAAAATGATTTTCAGGAAAAGGGGATGGAACACGAGCCCTTTTTCTGCTGAAATCTCCCAATATTCCAATTATTTTGGCGTCTCCCAGTAGTGGGGAGGGAGGGAGGGAATTTTCCCTGTCCCAAACCTTTTCCAGGCAGAAATGACGAGGCTCTGCTGCAGAATGGCACCACCTGAGTGGATTTTTTTGGGGTAGAGGAGCACTAAAATTAAGGAGCAGAGAATCCCCAATTCCTTCTTGGAATTCCTGGAAGCCCCCAGCCCTGGGGCAGGACCTGAGGGAGGACCTGGAGCTGCTGGAGGATGCTCCGAGAGGATCCGAGTGATGCATGAAAGACTGAGGAAATCAACAGAAATTGGGATTTTGTTTCTTATTCTTAAAAAAAAAGACATTTCTGGCCACTCTTGTTGTTCACCCGAGCTCTGGTTGCTCCCTGAGGGAATTGTTCTGCCCACACAGAAATTGGGATTTTATTTCTTATTCTTTCAAAAAAAAAAAAGGACATTCCTGGCCACTCCCATTGCGCACCCGAGCTCTGGTTGCTCCCTGATGCTTCTTTGGGCATCACCCCCTCATTTAAAGGCTCTGCCAGGGTGAAGAGCTGCACCGAGGCTGCCAAAACCCTCATTTTGGGACCATTTAGCCAAAATCTGCAGCTCTCAGCCCATGGGACGAGGCAGGGAAAGTGCCCCGTGTCCCCCGAGCTCTGCCCTCCCCTACAGCCAGATTTCCTGCCCGCAGTTGTTTACCTGCTCCTTGTTTGCTGCTTTAATAGAGCAGTAATTGTATTTTTTTTTATTCTTTAAATCCCTCCTAAATGACGAGGTGTGACTGACGGGGGAGAGCCCTGAGGCAGCAACTCCGGTCACGTCCCAAATGTCCCCTCCCAGGTGCTCATTAATGGTTTGAACATCCCTGTGTCATTATCCCAAGCCATGGATTGAGCAATGAGGGCCCTCAGAGATAAACAGATCAAAGCTCAGCTGTCATTCCAGTAATCAGCTCCTAATCAGGTCAGGATTCTTGGCCTCATAAGGCTTTTTAAAAAATTTTATTATTTCCTACACTGTATATGTATTAAATCCAAGTAATGGAATGTATTAAATCCCAATAATGGAATAAATTAAATCCCGGTAATGGAATAAATTAAATCCCAGTAATGGAATAAATTTTGTGGAATAAATTCCATTAAGTTAATGGAATAACCTGGATCAAGGGAGACACAAAGAAACTCCATTCCCTGGGTTTCACAAATCCATTCCCTGGGCTGGTGTTACTGCAGCGATCTCCTCTCTGTCTCCCAGGAGGGATTACAGGAAATCTTGGAATGGTTTGGGATGGAAGCAGCCTTAAAAATCATCTCCCACCACCCCTGGGTGCTCCAGCCTGGCCTTGGACACTTCCAGGGATGGGGAATCCATGGAATTACCTGTGCCAGGGCCTCCCTGCCCTTACAGGGAACAATTTATCCCCAAAATCCCATCTAAACCCCCTCCCTGTCAATCTGAACCCATTCCCCCTTTTCCTGTCACTCCATCCCTTGGAAAAAGTCTCTTTCCATGTTCCTTGGAGCCCCTTTGGGTCCTGGAAGGTCACAATGGATTCACCCCAAAGCTTCTCGTGGCTGAACAATCCCAATTCTGTAAGTCTTCCCTCCCAGCAGAGCTGCTCCATCCCTCGGATCCCACCCTGGAGCCTCCTCTGGGCTTTCCCCAGCAGCTCCAGGTGTTCCCAGTGCTGCGCCCAGGGCTGGGGCAGCTCTGCAGGTGGGGTCTCACCTGAGCAGGGCCCTGCTGGAACCCCCCATCCCCACCTCGTTCTGGGTCCCTGTTGCTGCTGCCTTAAATCGTCACAAGAACCCCCAGGCAGCCCTGGATCCGTTCCAGAGGATCTGTGGGAGGTTATTACGACACACAGAACGACTTTTTAATGAAAAAATTAATAACCCTGGGTTCCGACGCTGCCAAACGTCGTCTGCCCAGGGAGTAACCAAATTTCGGGTGACGTTTCTGCCCGGGTGACAAAACCATCCCAATTTTGCATTGTGGCTGCAATATTTCCATGGCTGATGCGCTTTGTGTGTCTCAACCATTTAATGAATATTTGGGATTGGCTTTGAAGTTCTTGCCTTTCAAGAAGCTAAAGCTTCAATTGCTGTGCAGCCCTGGGGAGCTGCAGGCAGACACCTCGGAGGCCTCAGAATGTGGGATGAGGGTAAATGAGAGATGGAGATTCTGATGCTGATGGGAGGGAGCTTGGAGTGAAATGTCCTTTTTTTGATTAAAAAAATGCTTCATAAAAATATTCCCATTGTTCGTGGAATCACGGAATGGTTTGGGATGGAAGGGACCTTAAAGATCTTCTCGTTCCAACCCCTTCCATGGGCAGGGCCACCTCCCACTGGATTAGGTTGCTCAATATCCCCTCCAGCCTGGCCTGGAATGGATCACATTCCGGAATTGATCATTTCTTCAGCCTCAATCACCACAGGATGCATTTCCGATTAATTCGGTTCTTCTCCGAACTGAAGCCTTAAAATGAAATAATTCTAAAAATGAAAGCCCCAGTCTGGGGATGATGCTGTGCAGGAACTCTGCAGTTTGAATAATTTTATCCATTCATGGTCAGTTTAATTCTTGTTTTGCTGCAGTCATGAAGTGCCAAGCTCTGCTTTAACAAATAAAATGAAACATTTGTCTCTTCTCAAAAATGTTTTGGGGTGGAAAAATTGAAGCTGGAGACTTCCTTTCCTTGGTTAGCCAAAATTACCCACTCAAATTATCCGAGTTGAGCAGAAATGATTGTTGGCTGCACCACCTGAAAGCAGCATTTGGGGTTCTGGCTTTGGGTACGGCCATAAATAAACTGAAATGAGGTGTCCCAGCAATGGCAGGGATGCCACCAACCCCTGTGTTCCCAATTGCTGCCATTCCTTCCCTACAGCAGGGCTGTCAGGATATTACCAGTGGTCATCCTGGCCTCCCAGTTGTGGTGCCAGGACAGAAAACCCGAGCACATTCCAGCCCTAATTAGGCCAGGGAAGCAACTTGCCCAGTAGCCCGCATCCAATGCCAGCTGCTGAATGTTTTATTTCCACTGAGAAAACAGAGTTCGGCTCCCTGTTAGGAAAAGGGAAGGAAAAACCACTCCTGGAGACTTTCCAGAAGTTGCTCTGAGGGTCAAGGGGGAATTATTCCCAAAAAGGGCTTCAGGTGTGAAGCTGACTTGGAAAAAACACACGTTTTACAAAATTCAGATTTTGGTTGTTAAATGTACTTGGAGATTCTACACAAGTTGAAGGCAGTGACACAATAAACTATGAACCGTGAATAAAATGCTGAATGTTGACTGAAAAACTGAAAAATAATCGGTGCCACTCAGGGTTTGTGACCTAATTAGGCTCTCATCTAAAGCAGTGTTTCATTCTCAATGAGAGACCCAAACCAGACATGTGGCCCAATCTGAAAACACAGGGGCAAATGGCTGCAATTCCATTTATGCAAAACATGCAAATGCCCTGTGAATCTGGAGCTATCTTTGATGAGTCTGGATGAGTTTTAATTTGGAAACGGCCATGAGACAGACGAGGCAGTGACTAAACTGCCAGACAGAGGAGGAAAAACATGTTGCTTTCCAAGGAGATCGCCATAAAGGCCTAAATTACCTGAATCAACAGTGCCGGGCATGAGAAGCGTTTCATCTCTAATTAAATGACATAAAACGAGGTTCCAGCGTGGAACGGGGATGCCACCAGCAAGGAAACCAGGAAAGGAGGGTTGCAGCACCAAATCAAAGGTTAGTGCGGGAGAAGGGAGTGTTTTCCATGCAGGATGAGCTTGGGAAACACGTCCCATGAGCAAAGGCTGGCCCCGGGGCTGGCCAGGATGGTATAAAACCCACTCCAAGTGAAGGATCCCACATCCACTTCTCCTGCCTTCTCCTCCTTGGTGAAACAGGTGAGTAGCAAGGGGCTCCTTCTGTTTCTCTTTGTCCTTCTTCTCTTCTGGCCTTGGTGCAGCTTCTCCTGAACCATTTCTTGCTCATCTTGTTCCAGACTCTAAATTCCTGCCAGTGTTTTGGGAGGTGGGAGAAGGTCTTGGGCTTCCATTGCTACTGAGCCTCTTTCATCCTCCTTCCTCCCTGCAAAGGCTGTGCCTGGTCCCCAGCCTGTGCCTTTGCTTTTGACAATAAATCTGAGCCTCACATTCTGTGGGTGCTTTCCCTGTTCTCTGTCCAGGTGCTCCTCCAGCCACAGCCATGTCCTGCTATGACCTGTGCCGGCCCTGCGGCCCCACCCCGCTGGCCAACAGCTGCAACGAGCCCTGTGTCCGGCAGTGCCAGGACTCCCGGGTCATCATCGAGCCGTCCCCCGTGGTGGTCACTCTGCCTGGGCCCATCCTCAGCTCCTTCCCCCAGAACACCGCCGTGGGATCCTCCACCTCCGCTGCCGTGGGCAGCATCCTGAGAGAGTCCGGGGTCCCCATCAACTCGGGGGGCTTTGGGCTCTCGGGGCTCTCTGGCCTTGGTGGCCGCTACTGTGGCCGCAGGTGCCTGCCCTGCTAGAGCCGGGCCGGACGTCCAGCGAGTGCCTCCCCCAGGAAGGCCCAAGCCAGGGGCCGCACTGAGGCTGGAGCTGCTGGCCAGCATTTCCAGAGCCCTGGGGTCCCCTCGATGGAGGGAAACGTGGCCAGCTGAGGCTTCTGCTTGTCCTGCTTTCTTCTGTGCCTGCCCAGGCCCTGCTGGGCCCAGCTCTGCTGGCCCAGGGGCTCAGCCCCAAGCCAGCGCAGCGGGGTCCTGCTGCTGCCGCTGTCCCCGTGCCTGGGGGAGGCAGACCAGAGTGTGTCCCACTGCTGGCCAGGGCTGCCTGCCTGGCCCTGCTGCTGCTGCTGCTGCTGGGCCAGCCTGGCCCGGGGCCCTGCCCACCCCCTGCTTTCTTTCTGTCCTCACACTCAATAAAGTTCACTCTGCATTGGAACTGGAGGCTCCTGGAGTTCTTTCCATTGTGGGATACCCAGCTAAAGCTGCTTCATGGGGGCTGTGATGCCCTGGGGGATTTGGGTGGGTGGTGAACCTTCCTCACCCCTGGGTGAGTAAGGAATCTCCAAGGGCCATAGTCATTGGCAGTGCCACGGGGCAGTGGAGGGAGTGTGACTTTGTGTGAGTGTGCCCAGGGTGACCTGGAGGTGCCCGAGGGGACATTTGAGCAGGGGCAAGATATGGGATGTGCTGAGGGGTGGGTGTGTACTGTGGAAATGGGAGAGGGATGGATACACAGGGGCCATGTTCCCTCTTCTGAAAGAGGATCAGTGACAGTGACAGGGCCTGGGACTGTACCCAGGCCAAGAAGGGAGCAGGAGAAGCATCTCATCCCCACCACAACTTCCCTGTGGTCAGAAGCTGTGGAGTCATTCCGTGTGTCTCACTGTGTCCTGAAGGAGCAGGAGTCTGGAGGACACCTGCAGAAATCTGCTGTGCACACTTTCCACCTGATCCTGGACCTTTTTTCCAGCCTTGAGGATTCTGGGACTCCTCCAGAAGAGGAACCCATCCTCAGTGCATTCCCACTGTGCCAGTGTCTGGCTGAGGACACACTTGTCCCTTTGCACTGCTGCCCTGGGTGCCACGTGTCCCCTCAGGACCTTGGATTATCCCTGCGCTCCAGGGTTTGGATGCTGTGCTTGGACGCAGGCAAGGAAAGCAACCACTTGTAGCTGGAAACGCACAATAAAGGATTTGGGAGGAGCCTGTAAATCTGCACAGGAATATCTTCTGGAAGGTCAGTGTTTTGCCGCATCAGCTGGAACCCAGCATCCAACCTCCCTCCTGGCTCAAATGTCCCCTGAGGCACCTTCTGGTCACCCTGGGCACAATCACACAAAGCCACACTCCCACCAATCCCACCCAATTCCCCCCCAGGGCATCACAGCCCCCATGGAGCAGCTTTAGGTGGGTATCCCACAATGGAAAGAACTCCAGGAGCCTCCAGTTCCAATGCAGAGTGAACTTTATTGAGTGTGAGGACAGAAAGAAAGCAGGGGGTGGGCAGGGCCCCGGGCCAGGCTGGCCCAGCAGCAGCAGCAGCAGCAGGGCCAGGCAGGCAGCCCTGGCCAGCAGTGGGACACACTCTGGTCTGCCTCCCCCAGGCACGGGGACAGCGGCAGCAGCAGGACCCCGCTGCGCTGGCTTGGGGCTGAGCCCCTGGGCCAGCAGAGCTGGGCCCAGCAGGGCCTGGGCAGGCACAGAAGAAAGCAGGACAAGCAGAAGCCTCAGCTGGCCACGTTTCCCTCCATCAAGGGGACCCCAGGGCTCTGGAAATGCTGGCCAGCAGCTCCAGCCTCAGTGCGGCCCCTGGCTTGGGCCTTCCTGGGGGAGGCACTCGCTGGACGTCCGGCCCGGCTCTAGCAGGGCAGGCACCTGCGGCCACAGTAGCGGCCACCAAGGCCAGAGAGCCCCGAGAGCCCAAAGCCCCCCGAGTTGATGGGCACTCCCTCCTCGCTCAGGATGCTGCCCACGGCAGCAGAGGTGGAAGATCCCACGGCGGTGTTCTGGGGGAAGGAGCTGAGGATGGGCCCGGGCAGAGTGACCACCACGGGAGAGGGCTGGATGACCACGCGGGAGTCCTGGCACTGCCGGACACAGGGCTCGTTGCAGCTGTTGGCCAGCGGGGTGGGGCCGCAGGGCCGGCACAGGTCGTAGCAGGACATGGCTGTGGCTGGAGGAGCACCTGGAGAAGGCAGGGAAAGAACCGGGAGTGGAATGTGAGGAACAGCTGGAGATGCTGCTGGGCAGGAGGAAACAAAGACTGGGGAGAAAGGACAGCCTGGATCCCAAAGTGTTCCCTGGAAAGAAATCCCATCATGTCCCAGCTCTTCCCGGTGAAGAACAAGTACAGCAGAGATGATGACGGAAAGATCAATGCTCTCAATTCTACGTGGAGGCAAAGATTTGGTCGAGATCCAAAGAAAAAGAGGAGAACAAGAGAAAGAGAAGAGTGAAGCCAAGGTTCTTGCTGCTCACCTGGTTCTCAGGAGGAGAAGGCAGAAGTGGATGAGGGATCCTGCAGTTGGAATGACTTTTATACCATCCCACACAGCCCCGGGCTCAGACGCGCCTTTGCACAGGGAACGTGTTTACCAACAAGCTCATATTTTATGCAAAGCATCCCAATTAAGTAAACTGCAGGTTGTTTATGTTCCCTGCAACGCTGCCTTTTCATTTCCCCGTGCAGGACATGCCTATTCAGCCAAACTGGCTCCTTTCAAGTGACGACATTAAGAGGACAAAATGTTTTTAGGGCATTTTTCAGCCAGAAGCAGGCTGGTGTTTCAGCCAGCTGGGTGGAGTGGTGCCGTATTTCCAGGTGATGTCAGCACCTTCCCCTCCCGAGGCAGCTCTGAGCCTTTGGAGTAATAAATGCAGTTTTTTTCATTATAAACCCAGGATTAAAGGGCTGACTTTGGTGGGGACTGGCCGTAGATGTTGCTCTCTGTGACTCCAAGGCCTTTCAAGCCTTCTTAGACATCTTTTATTCATCAGAGAGACTACATGGGTTGGTTTTGAACTTTCTTTGGGATCTCATATTGTCTTCAGAGGAAATTATCTCATTTCTTCTGCCTTTCGCCTCTTTCAGCATCGCCTGGAGTCTTCCAATCAGCAGAACAGGAATGTTCCAGAAGGAAGGACGCCGCTTTCTCAACAAATATTAGTCAAGGGTCATCATCTTGCAGAAACACTCCTTAATGAGAACATCTGACTCCAGAACTCTTCCTTCTTCCATTCCTCATGGCCATCCCTCCACTCGTTTTTCCCCTCTGCCGCTGACCAGACCCTACACATGGTCCCAAACACTCGGGAATATTTCCATGCAGGACACAGCCTGAGGGCTGGCAGTGCCAGCAAACCCAGCCTGGGGAGCAGCAGGGGTCAGGGTGTTCCCGGAGAAGGATTCCAGGCTCTGAGCTGCATTTCCTGGGGCTAAACAAGAGCTGATGTCCCCAGGAGCAGTGACAGCCCTGCTCAGGCACCACCTGCATGACCGTAATACTGCTTGTGGCAAAGGGGGCAAAATTCCCGTCCCAGCCAGACAGGGGCTCCAGCAGAGGCAGAAAAATCCTTAATCCCAGAGGGCCAAGCCAGATTCCTCACCCAGGAGGATGAAGGGAGTTCTCAAGTTGGCAGGAGAAGTTTCTCCAAGCAAACACATTCAGAAGAGAACCCCAGGTGTAGCAGGGCAGATCTAACAGCGAGATTTCCTTCAAAACACACACCAGGTTTCCATCTGTGGCATTTCCACCTAAATTCCTTCCACAGGTAAAACAATAAAGGCAACAAAGGCATTTCCAGCCCTCTCTCCTTGTCCCTGACCCAGCCCTCCCCACTGAGGGTCTACACAAAGCCTCGGGCGTCCTGATCCACCCTGTTCTCTCAGGGGTATCCTGGGGATATTGCCTCCCTTCCCCGGTTTCATTTCGACCTCGTTGCTGCCAAAGTCCCCTCCTGGCTCAGACAGAGACCGGAGGGTCTCCCAGCAGACAAAAAGGCAGGGGAACCTGGAAAAATGAGTTTATTTCAGACATTGAAGCCCAAAATAGGGCAGAGAAGCAGCCTGTGACTGTCACAGGATGGCTGCAGGGCCAGACACACCCCATTCTCTGACGAGAAACAATCCACAGAAAGCAGGAAAAAACAATTGAACATCATGTTGACTTTGACAGTTGCACTGTGGAGTCCATGTCCCTTCAACTCGTGTGGGACTCCCTCTGCATCAAGGAGTTGGAAGAAGTGCTGGGAGGGAGAAAGGGAGAGGCTCAGTTGTAGGTGGTAAAACACAACCATGGCCTGAGGCAGATGGGTGACACGGGAACAGAAACTGTCGGGTCAGTGGCTTGACTCATCAGCTGGAGGTTGTCCAGCCTCTGTCCTGGCTCAAATGTCCCCTCGGGCACCTCCAGGTCACCCTGGGCACACTCACAGAAAGCCACACTCCCTCCACTGCCCCGTGGCACTGCCAATGACTATGGCCCTTGGAGGTTCTCAACTCACCCAGGGGTGAGGAAGGTTCACCACCCACCCAAACCCCCCAGGGCATCACAGCCCCCATGAAGCAGCTTTAGGTGGGTATCCCACAATGGAAAGAACTCCAGGAGCCTCCAGTTCCAATGCAGAGTGAACTTTATTGAGTGTGAGGACAGAAAGAAAGCAGGGGATGGGCAGGGCCCCGGGCCAGGCTGCCCCACCAGCAGCAGCAGCAGCAGGGCCAGGCAGGCAGCCCTGGCCAGCAGTGGGACACACTCTGGTCTGCCTCCCCCAGGCACGGGGACAGTGGCAGCAGCAGGACCCCGCTGCACTGGCTTGGGGCTGAGCCCCTGGGCCAGCAGAGCTGGGCCCAGCAGGGCCTGGGCAGGCACAGAAGAAAGCAGGACAAGCAGAAGCCTCAGCTGGCCACGTTTCCCTCCATCGAGGGGACCCCAGGGCTCTGGAAATGCTGGCCAGCAGCTCCAGCCTCAGTGCGGCCCCTGGCTTGGGCCTTCCTGGGGGAGGCACTCGCTGGACGTCCGGCCCGGCTCTAGCAGGGCAGGCACCTGCGGCCGCAGTAGCGGCCACCAAGGCCAGAGAGCCCCGAGAGCCCAAAGCCACCCGAGTTGATGGGCACTCCCTCCTCGCTCAGGATGCTGCCCACGGCAGCAGAGGTGGAGGATCCCACAGCGGTGTTCTGGGGGAAGGAGCTGAGGATGGGTCCAGGCAGGGTGACCACCACGGGAGAGGGCTGGATGACCACACGGGAGTCCTGGCACTGCCGGACACAGGGCTCGTTGCAGCTGTTGGCCAGCGGGGTGGGGCCGCAGGGCCGGCACAGGTCGTAGCAGGACATGGCTGTGGCTGGAGGAGCACCTGGGAGAGGCCTGGGAAAGAACCGGGAGTGGAATGTGAGGAACAGCTGGAGATGCTGCTGGGCAGGAGGAAACAAAGACTGGGGAGAAAGGACAGCCTGGATCCCAAAGTGTTCCCTGGAAAGAAATCCCATCATGTCCCAGTTCTTCCCGGTGAAGAACAAGTACAGCAGAGATGATGACGGAAAGATCAACGCTCTCAGGTCTTCGCAGATGCAAAGATTTGGTAAAGATCCAAAGAAAAAGAGGAGAACAAGAGAAAGAGAAGAGTGAAGCCAAGGTTCTTGCTGCTCACCTGGTTCTCAGGAGGAGAAGGCAGAAGTGGATGAGGGATCCTGCAGTTGGAATGACTTTTATACCATCCCACACAGCCCCGGGCTCAGACGCGCCTTTGCACAGGGAACGTGTTTACCAACAAGCTCATATTTTATGCAAAGCATCCCAATTAAGTAAACTGCAGGTTGTTTATGTTCCCTGCAACGCTGCCTTTTCATTTCCCCGTGCAGGACATGCCTATTCAGCCAAACTGACTCCTTTCAAGTGACGACATTAAGAGGCCAAAATGTTTTTAGGGCATTTTTCAGCCAGAAGCAGGCTGGTGTTTCAGCCAGCTGGGTGGAGTGGTGCCGTATTTCCAGGTGATGTCAGCACCTTCCCCTCCCGAGGCAGCTCTGAGCCTTTGGAGTAATAAATGCAGTTTTTTTCATTATAAACCCAGGATTAAAGGGCTGACTTTGGTGGGGACTGGCCGTAGATGTTGCTCTCTGTGACTCCAAGGCCTTTCAAGCCTTCTTAGACATCTTTTATTCATCAGAGAGACTACATGGGTTGGTTTTGAACTTTCTTTGGGATCTCATATTGTCTTCAGAGGAAATTATCTCATTTCTTCTGCCTTTTGCCTCTTTCAGCATCGCCTGGAGTCTTCCAATCAGCAGAACAGGAATGTTCCAGAAGGAAGGACGCCGCTTTCCCAACAAATATTAGTCAAGGGTCATCATCTTGCAGAAACACTCCTTAATGAGAACATCTGACTCCAGAACTCTTCCTTCTTCCATCCCTCATGGCCATCCCTCCACTCGTTTTTCCCCTCTGCCGCTGACCAGACCCTACACATGGTCCCAAACACTCGGGAATATTTCCATGCAGGACACAGCCTGAGGGCTGGCAGTGCCAGCAAACCCAGCCTGGGGAGCAGCAGGGGTCAGGGTGTTCCCGGAGAAGGATTCCAGGCTCTGAGCTGCATTTTCTGGGGCTAAACAAGAGCTGATGTCCCCAGGAGCAGTGACAGCCCTGCTCAGGCACCACCTGCATGACCGTGATACTGCTTGTGGCAAAGGGGGCAAAATTCCCGTCCCAGCCAGACAGGGGCTCCAGCAGAGGCAGAAAAATCCTTAATCCCAGAGGGCCAAGCCAGATTCCTCACCCAGGAGGATGAAGGGAGTTCTCAAGTTGGCAGGAGAAGTTTCTCCAAACAAACACATTCAGAAGAGAACCCCAGGTGTGGCAGGGCAGATCTAACAGCGAGATTTCCTTCAAAACACACACCAGGTTTCCATCTGTGGCATTTCCACCTAAATTCCTTCCACAGGTAAAACAATAAAGGCAACAAAGGCATTTCCAGCCCTCTCTCCTAGTCCCTGACCCAGCCCTCCCCACTGAGGGTCTACACAAAGCCTCGGGCGTCCTGATCCACCCTGTTCTCTCAGGGGTATCCTGGGGATATTGCCTCCCTTCCCCGGTTTCATTTCGACCTCGTTGCTGCCAAAGTCCCCTCCTGGCTCAGACAGAGACCGGAGGGTCTCCCAGCAGACAAAAAGGCAGGGGAACCTGGAAAAATGAGTTTATTTCAGACATTGAAGCCCAAAATAGGGCAGAGAAGCAGCCTGTGACTGTCACAGGATGGCTGCAGGGCCAGACACACCCCATTCTCTGACGAGAAACAATCCACAGAAAGCAGGAAAAAACAATTGAACATCATGTTGACTTTGACAGTTGCACTGTGGAGTCCATGTCCCTTCAACTCGTGTGGGACTCCCTCTGCATCAAGGAGTTGGAAGAAGTGCTGGGAGGGAGAAAGGGAGAGGCTCAGTTGTAGGTGGTAAAACACAACCATGGCCTGAGGCAGATGGGTGACACGGGAACAGAAACTGTCGGGTCAGTGGCTTGACTCATCAGCTGGAGGTTGTCCAGCCTCTGTCCTGGCTCAGATGTCCCCTGCGGCACCTCCAGGTCACCCTGGGCACACTCACACAAAGCCACACTCCCTCCACTGCCCCGTGGCACTGCCAATGACTATGGCCCTTGGAGGTTCTCAACTCACCCAGGGGTGAGAAAGGTTCACGACCCACCCAAACCCCCCAGGGCATCACAGCCCCCATGGAGCAGCTTTAGCTGGGTATCCCACAATGGAAAGAACTCCAGGAGCCTCCAGTTCCAATGCAGAGTGAACTTTATTGAGTGTGAAGACAGAAAGAAAGCAGGGGGTGGGCAGGGCCCCGGGCCAGGCTGCCCCACCAGCAGCAGCAGCAGCAGGGCCAGGCAGGCAGCCCTGGCCAGCAGTGGGACACACTCTGGTCTGCCTCCCCCAGGCACGGGGGCAGCGGCAGCAGCAGGACCCCTCTGCGCTGGCTTGGGGCTGAGCCCCTGGGCCAGCAGAGCAGGGCCCAGCAGGGCCTGGGCAGGCACAGAAGAAAGCAGGACAAGCAGAAGCCTCAGCTGGCCACGTTTCCCTCCATCGAGGGGACCCCAGGGCTCTGGAAATGCTGGCCAGCAGCTCCAGCCTCAGTGCGGCCCCTGGCTTGGGCCTTCCTGGGGGAGGCACTCGCTGGACGTCCGGCCCGGCTCTAGCAGGGCAGGCACCTGCGGCCACAGTAGCGGCCACCAAGACCAGAGAGCCCCGAGAGCCCAAAGCCCCCCGAGTTGATGGGGACCCCGGACTCGCTCAGGATGCTGCCCACGGCAGCGGAGGTGGAGGATCCCACGGCGGTGTTCTGGGGGAAGGAGCTGAGGATGGGTCCAGGCAGAGTGACCACCACGGGAGACGGCTCGATGATGACCCGGGAGTCCTGGCACTGCCGGACACAGGGCTCGTTGCAGCTGTTGGCCAGCGGGGTGGGGCCGCAGGGCCGGCACAGGTCGTAGCAGGACATGGCTGTGGCTGGAGGAGCACCTGGAGAAGGCACAGGCAGAATGTGAGACACGGCCTCAGCAGGAGGAAGAGCAGAGACCGGGGAGAAGGGACAGGGAATGGGGAGGAAGAGGGGATCAGAAACTCCATCCCCAGAGATTCCTTTCAAAGAGCCCAACAGCTTCTCCCAGCTCTTGCCAGTGAGCAGAGGTTGGGAGCAGGATCAACGAGCAAAGTTCTCACCTAAAGCTACACAGCACCAAGGCCAGAGCTGAAGGCAAAGACAAAGAGAAGGAGGACAAGAGGGAGGTGAAGGTGGTTGTAGCTCACCTGTTTCACCGAGGAGGAGAAGGCAGGAGAAGTGGATGCGGGATCTCTGCTTGCTCTGCCTTTTATACCGTCCCACACAGCCCCGGGCCCACAGGCACCCTCGGCACAGGGAACGTGTTTACCAAGCTCATCCTGCATGCAAAACATCCCCATTAGAGAAATGGGGACGCTGCTGCGCTGCTGTTTCATTTCCCTGTGCAGGACATGCCCAGTCAGCCTCCCAGGCTCCTTTCAAGTGCCAGGATTAGAGGCCAAAATGTGTCCTGGGGGCAAAGCCACGTCAGCAGGGCTGGGTGATGCAGCCGGGTTTGGGGACTGTCCTATTTCACCAGGGGACACCTTTGCCCTCCAGGGCCTCTCTTTAGGATTCTCAGAATGATCAGGGCATTTCTTCTGGCATCCCTAAAATAACAAGCCACACTTAAAAAATGTGTTTTCTGTGACAGGAGTCACCTCATCCATTGAGTAACCGAATTCTCGGCTCCATCAGAGCTGGGTGGAAACTTCCCTGTCACCTTGGGCTCTCTGAGTTTGTAGGATCAGGAATTCCACATCCCAACAAATCCTTGTGCTCTCTGTCCTTCCTTTGTGGAGAGTGCCCAGCATCCTCAAGTTGACAGGAGGATGTTGGAAAAGCAGAGAATATCCTCTCCAACACACCCTAAATCTGCTCCCACCATCTCCACCCAGCACCGTGTCTGACTTGGGCCTTTCCCACTGTTCCTTCTCCATCCCCAAATTTCCAAAATCCTTCTTGGAGCCTACACCCAAACTCAGCAGCCAGTGGTGGAAAAAGCCTGCAGAGCACCCCAGGAGACATCAAAACACATCAGAAGGACTCATGGTCTGGGAATGTCAGCAGGAAAACACTGCAGGCAAGCAGACAGCAGGATCACCGGTTCCTCTTCCATCATCTCAGCACTCAGACATGCAGGGTCCAACTGGCCTGGCCTCATCCTATGGTTGGCACTGAGGGGCTGCCCTTTAGTGGTCCTTGACCCCTGCCTTCCATCCTTGGAATGGTCTCTGACCCCTCCATTCCCCGCCTTCCATCCCTGGAATGGTCTCTGACCCCTCCATTCCCTGCCTTTCATCCCTGGAATGGTCTCTGACCCCTCCATTCCCTGTCTTTCATCCCTGGAATGGTCTCTGACCCCTCCATCCCCTGCCATCCATCTATCCCTGGTCTCTGACCCCTCCATTCTTCTCCTCCAGGTAGAATGAGGGTCACTTTTTATGTTTGGACAACGCCCTCAGGTACAGGGTGGGATTTTGGAGTGTCTTTGCAGGGCCAGGGGTTGGATTTTATGATTTCCAATCTGGATATTCCACGATTCTTTTATTACCCGAATGACAGAGACTGGGAGATGTGGGAGGAAGCAGGAGGCACCTTGTCCTCTTCCGCATCACCAACCACACATCAACTCAACACCCGAGCGATGTTCTCCCCCTCCCAATGTTCTCCCCCTCCCAATGTTCTCCCACTCCCGATGTTCTCCCATTCCTGATGTTCTGCCATTCCCAATGTTCTCCCTCTCCCAATGTTCTCCCATTCCTGATGTTCTCCCCTTCCCAATGTTCTCTCATTCCCAATGTTCTCTCTCTCCTGATGTTCTCCCCCTCCCTGCTGTCATGTGTTGCTGTGAACTCCTGAGCTGTGCCTGCAGCCCTGACAGCACTGCTGACCCCTCCAGGAGGGACAGAAGGGCACAAGGGATGGTGTGGTGGCAGAAGTGAAGGGTGACAGCTCCTCGGGATTCTGTCACATACAGGACATGGGCCATGGATGGTGTTCCAGGAAACATTTTTCTACTGAGCAATGAAATGCATGGACCAGGGAGGTTTTGGAGTGTCCATCCTTGAACAGATTGAGAAGCCACTGGCATCTAAAGTGCCTGGCTCAAGGTTGCCCACCTGAGCACAGGTTTGGGCCAGGAGACCTTGGTGAGTGTATTCCAGCCCCAATAACTGTGATTTTGTGACCTCCCATTTAGCAGCTTTAGCTGGGTATCCCACAATGGAAAGAACTCCAGGAGCCTCCAGTTCCAATGCAGAGTGAACTTTATTGAGTGTGAAGACAGAAAGAAAGCAGGGGGTGGGCAGGGCCCTGGGCCAGGCTGGCCCAGCAGCAGCAGCAGCAGCAGGGCCAGGCAGGCAGCCCTGGCCAGCAGTGGGACACACTCTGGTCTGCCTCCCCCAGGCACGGGGACAGTGGCAGCAGCAGGACCCCGCTGCGCTGGCTTGGGGCTGAGCCCCTGGGCCAGCAGAGCTGGGCCCAGCAGGGCCTGGGCAGGCACAGAAGAAAGCAGGACAAGCAGAAGCCTCAGCTGGCCACGTTTCCCTCCATCGAGGGGACCCCAGGGCTCTGGAAATGCTGGCCAGCAGCTCCAGCCTCAGTGCGGCCCCTGGCTTGGGCCTTCCTGGGGGAGGCACTCGCTGGACGTCCGGCCCGGCTCTAGCAGGGCAGGCACCTGCGGCCACAGTAGCGGCCACCAAGGCCAGAGAGCCCCGAGAGCCCAAAGCCACCCGAGTTGATGGGGACCCCGGACTCGCTCAGGATGCTGCCCACGGCAGCAGAGGTGGAGGATCCCACGGCGGTGTTCTGGGGGAAGGAGCTGAGGATGGGCCCGGGCAGGGTGACCACCACGGGAGAGGGCTGGATGACCACGCGGGAGTCCTGGCACTGCCGGACACAGGGCTCGTTGCAGCTGTTGGCCAGCGGGGTGGGGCCGCAGGGCCGGCACAGGTCGTAGCAGGACATGGCTGTGGCTGGAGGAGCACCTGGAGAAGGCACAGGCAGAATGTGAGACACGGCCTCAGCAGGAGAAGGGATAGCCTGGAGAGGGAGGTAGAAAGGACAAGGAATTGCTGTCCCCAAGAGGACCCTACAAACATAGACAAGACCTTCTCCCACCTCCCTCCAGAGTAGCACAGAGAATGGGGATCATCACCCACTGTCACAGCAAAAGGTAACTGGGGCAAAGCCCAGGTGGAAGACAGAAAAGAGAGAGGGAAAGAGATAGAAACAGAGCAAGGCACTCACCTGTTTCACCAAGGAGGAGAAGGCAGGAGAAGTGGATGAGGGATCCTGCACTTGCTCTGCCTTTTATACCATCCCACACCGCCCTGGGCCCAGGGACTGCCCTTGCACAGGGAATGTGTTTACCAAGCTCATCCTGCATGCAAAACATCCCAATTACAGAAATTAGTGTTTTTATTTTTGCCCTGCAACACTGCCTTTTCATTTCCCTGTGCAGGACATGCCCAGTCAGCCTCCCAGGCTCCTTTCAAGTGCCAGGATTAGAGGCCGAAACATTTCCAGGGAAAATGATGCGTCAGCAGGGCTGGGGGATGCAGCCGGGGATGAGAAGTGTCCCACTGACCATCTTGTGCCAGTCCCTGGCCCTCCAGGCCATGACTTCCAAGTACAAAGGCTGACCCGTGTCCCCTGCTGGACACTGGCACCACGGGAGTGGACTGAGGATGGGTCCCTCAACTGAAGGGATCCCAGATCGTTAGATTGGAAAAAACTCTCCCAGAACATCAAGCCCAACCTGTGACCAATCCCCACTTTGTCACCAGCCCAGAGCACTGAAGGCAATGTCCAGTTTTTCCTTGGACACTTCCAGCGATGGCGACGCCGAACCTCTCCTTCCAAGGCCACAGCAGCAATATCCAACCCAGAGAGGTGATGCCTCACTCAGAGTGAGGGACAGAGCTGACCCTCACAGGGGGATGGCCTCAGGGCCCTGAGGAGCCCGGCTTCATCATCAGGAAACACTTTAAAGTCCTGCCCTGGAGGGCCAGGGCTGGAATTATTTGGGATGTCGGACACTCCTCAGCCGCAGCTGCATCACCCAGCCCTGCTGACGTGGCTTTGCCCCCAGGACACATTTTGGCCTCTAATCCTGGCACTTGAAAGGAGCCTGGGAGGCTGACTGGGCATGTCCTGCACAGGGAAATGAAACAGCAGCGCAGCAGCGTCCCCATTTCTCTAATGGGGATATTTTGCATGCAGGATGAGCTTGGTAAACACGTTCCCTGTGCCGAGGGTGCCTGTGGGCCTGGGGCTGTGTGAGACGGTATAAAAGGCAGAGCAAGTGGAGATCCCTTCATCCACTTCTCCTGCCTTCTCCTCCTCGGTGAAACGGGTGAGCAGCAAGGGCCTCACTCTTCTCTTTCTCTTCTCTTTTTCCTCAGACCTCAATTGAATCTTTGCCTTTCTGTTCTGGTTTCTGAGAGTCTTTCTCCTTGATTCTGCTCTGGTCAGGTTTTTGTGCTTGTTCTTTACTGGGGAGGGGTGGGAGGTGTTGGGATTTCTTTGCTGGGAACTCTTTGGGTCTGAGGCTGTTGAATTCCTCCCTTCATCCCTCTCCAGGCTGTCCCCTCTCCCCACCCTCTGCTCTTTCTCCTGCCCAGCAGCATCTCCAGCTGTTCCTCACATTCCACTCCCGGTTCTTTCCCTGCCCTCTCCCAGGTGCTCCTCCAGCCACAGCCATGTCCTGCTACGACCTGTGCCGGCCCTGCGGCCCCACTCCGCTGGCCAACAGCTGCAACGAGCCCTGTGTCCGGCAGTGCCAGGACTCCCGCGTGGTCATCCAGCCCTCTCCCGTGGTGGTCACTCTGCCCGGGCCCATCCTCAGCTCCTTCCCCCAGAACACCGCCGTGGGATCCTCCACCTCCGCTGCCGTGGGCAGCATCCTGAGCGAGGAGGGAGTGCCCATTAACTCGGGTGGCTTTGGGCTCTCGGGGCTCTCTGGCCTTGGTGGCCGCTACTGTGGCCGCAGGTGCCTGCCCTGCTAGAGCCGGGCCGGACGTCCAGCGAGTGCCTCCCCCAGGAAGTCCCAAGCCAAGTGTCCCATGGAGCTGCTGGCCAGCGTTTCTTGAGCCCCCTTGAGCCCTCCTGTCCAGGAGGGAGGGAGGGAGGTGCTGTCTGGACACGTGGCCAGCCCATCTCAGCCTTGAAAATCCTGCTTTGGAAGAGTTTCCTTGTCTCTGTGATTTTGCATTTCACACTGACGTGGTTTAATGCTGTAATTGCCAGCAGTCAGTGGAGGGGTTTTACTCAGGAATTAAGGAAAGGTGGAGTCTTGCTTGCTGTCTCTCAGTTGGAATGGTTTCAGTGGTTTCTTTTCCCTTCATAAATATATATATTTTCCCTTTTGTTTTTGCTGAATGCTACTTGACTTTTTATCATTAAACTGATGTTGCATCTGATTTTGAGTTTCCTTGTGGTTTTTCTCTCCTTTTTACCTCCCCCTGGGGCAGAATTATGTGAAAATGTATGCAAGAGTTTCACAGAGGAAAATGTGCATCCAAAAGTCACCACAACCCACCTGATAAAAATAATTTCATTGGTTTGTACACTCTTGAGAAGCACTGAATGGGTTCACAAATGTATTTCTCTTTCTAGGGCTTTTTCCCCATTTTTTTTATCCCACCTACATATTTAAAAGTGCATTTGTGGTGTTTAAGCTTAAGACATTTTAGATCTTGTCCCTTATTTGACACGTTTGAAACTCCCGAGAATCTGAATGTGAATTTTAATATGGCAGAAGCGACACTTGCCATTGTGGCAATCAAAAGACATCAAAGAACAATAAAGCCATAAAATAAAAATCTATTTGAGAATTAAATTATCCTAGAACTGAGATACAAATATTTGAGGAGCTCGAGGGAAGGCTCCTGGCATTCAGGTGTGGCGCCAACCCACCCAAATGTCCCCAGAACAGGCAAAAGAGGTGGGGTTCTCTTTTCAAATATTTTATGCTTATGTTTAAAGTTTATTAAAAACTATTTACTTGCAAATTTACGAATTTGGGGGGAGAAGAGTTTAGCAAAAAGATGGGATAAAATTCTAAAATATCCTCATTGGAAGGGACCCTCAAGGATCATCTAATCCAACTCCAGGTCCTGGCCAGGCCTCAAAATTGCAAAATGTCCCTGAGGGCGTTGTCCAAATGTTCCTGGAGCTCTAGCAGCCCTGGGGAGCCAGTTCAGTGCTCCAGCACCCTGTGGGGGAGGAATTTTCCACAAATATCCATCCCAAACCTCGCTGGCACAGCTCCAGCCCTTCCCTGGGTGCTGTCCGTGGTCCCAGAGCAGAGATCGCAGCTGTCCGTCCGCTGGGTCCCCTTCCCGTCTGCGGCTCGAGGCAGCAACACCTAAAAATGAAAGATTTCAAATGAAAACGTCCCAGCCTGAGAGGAGACTGGGCTTGAAGAGAGCTTTCCAAACAGATAATTGGAGGGGCCGGGATGGCTCCGTGAGCCCTGCTGGCGGGACTGGTGGATGAGTTGTTCCCCGGGATCCGCGAGGGACATTCAAGGGCATCGTTGTCCTGCGAGGCAGAAAAGGACATGGAGCACGAAGGGTGGAGGAGGGAAAATATGGAAAATGAAGAGTCTGGGGAAAGGGAAATAAACCCCAAAATTTATCCTTGTTGATCTAAAGGGAAAAAAAGGAAAAAAAGCCATGTTCCGGAACCTTCCATGCCCAGCATCGTGGGGGTGGGGGGAGGTGTGCAGGATGTTGAAATTTTTATTAAATCGAGGCACTCATTTACATTTCAGATAGAATTTTGCACTTTTAAAGGTCTGATCCATCTCCTGTAATGCCTGAAATAATTGTGGAGACAATTCCTGAAGAACTGAAGGTGATCTGGGAGCCACGTCCCCTTTGGTTGTTCAGGCGGAGAAATGGGTGCAATAACTCAGCAGATATTTATGACTTTATGAAGTTATTAAAGCACTTTTTTTGCATGAATTAGTTCCCACACGTATTTTTTGCAGGTGGTGCCTTTTCTTGATAAAGAAATTGCCCTGCTTTTGTTTCCCAGTCTAGGTTTAGGCTGGCATTGCGTGAGAAGCTTCATCCACCCATTAAAAATTCTTTCATCTTCCCAGTTCATGGGTACTTTTAATTTCTGGTACTTTTAATTTCTGGTACTTTTAGACTGACTCTAATAATGTCAACGTGACATTACTCTGAGCACAGTCTAATAAAGACAATTTTTTTTCCAGCTCCTCAGCAATTTGTTCACTTGTGGCTGCCTTGGGATCCAAGATCAAATCCAAGAGGTGCCAAAACTCTTTGTGTGCCATTCCCAGTCTGACCCAGTTACAAACAATTGTCAATTAAAATGTTCACATCTCCAAAAAAAAAAAAAAATCTCTGAGGACTTTTCCAAGCCTGGAGAAGCTTTGGGGTGACCTAATTGTGGCTTTCCAGGACTTGAAGGAGCCAACAGGAAACATGGGGAGAAAATTTCCAAGGCTCTGGAGTGACGGGAAAAGGGGAAACACTGAAAGAGGGGAAATTTAGGTTGGATTGGGGAAGGAATTCTTCCCTGTGGGGATGGTGAGGCCCTGGCAGAGGTTTTTCCATGGATTCCACCCAAACCATTCCACGATTCCATGATTGTGATTGATATTTGTGAGCTGAGATGGTGCAGAAGGGGTTTATGGGTTCTCCTTGTAATATAAGTGATAAATCAGCATTAAATGTCCTCTTGTTCTTCCAGCTGTGCCTCAGAGTACTTTACCCAAATTTAATACAATAAAACCACCTGGATTTGATGTGATAAAATGATCATTTGTCCCTGAATTCCACAATTCTGGATTCTGTGGGATTTCAGGGCAGTTTAGGCAGGGCCTTTCCCAAACCCAGAGCTGAGCTTGTTCCGACGCCCGGCTGGAGGCAGAGCCTGGTGAGCATCGGTGGAGACAGGAATTTATTAAGGATTTACACTCATCCCCTTAATAAAAGAACACCTCGGAACGATGAATTATGTATTACGGACATTCTTAGTACTTTTCTTTATGACTAAAGTCAAACGTACGCCGGAGTCTGGATTTTGTTGTGACTGAGAGGTGGCCCTGGAATAAATTTGTCCCCTAATTCCCGAGATGAGAAGAAACCTGCGGGATGGAATCTGTCTGTCAGAAGATAAGGAAATAAAAACAAAGTAAATAAGCAGTGAGGAAAAGACATTTAATCAGGTGGAACGTTTGCCATTCAGGACATACTCGTTGGGAATTAATTCCAGGTACAAAGGCTGTCTGTGGTCCCCAGGCCATTGGGGCTGAGGTATAAAAACCAACTCAACCCAACTCCTTCCTACCACTCCTCTTCCCTCTTTCCTCTTTTGTGAGCAAGGTTAGTTCAAATCCACTTCTTTTTCTCTGTTTTCTGAGTTCTTGCCTTTTAATAATCTGGGTTTTTTTCCCCCACAGTGTTCTACTGGTTGCTGGATTTGTCTGGGGGGAGATATTTTTTCTGTTTAAAAAATTGGGATTTGCTGTTGGAATTGTGGAATTTCTGGAGTCCCGACTTAGTTACAGAGGTCCCTGAATTGGTGACAAAAATTTAGTCAAATATGGGATTTCAGACGTCTTAAATGACATAGAAAATATTAGAAATAATAAAGATTAATGAGCTGAATGGGTGGAATAACTGCGCAAGGGGTTGGAACTCTGGGGTCTTTAAAGATCCTTTTAAACTCCAGTTATTCATTAAAACAGAAAATTGGGGAGTTCTATTTCAGCAGTATTTTCTATCTTGGAGGGCCTTTTCCATCCTGGAATGTCGGGGTTGCCAAGTGTGGAAATTTTGTTCCAGAGTGCAACGGCAACTCCTGGAATGTTGGGAAGTGGGATCAGGGATTGTGGGGATGAAGGGAAAGAAGCAGAAAACTGGAGCAGAGCTGAGCATCCCTCAGAAATCAGAGAATTTGTGTTTTATTGCCGCGGTGGGAGCAGAGCCAGGGAGCGTGCAGGGAATTCCTGCCTTTTCTCACATCCCTGGACGAGTCGAGTCGTCTGGGAAAGATTTCAAAGACCTCCTCTCCAAGGCTGCTTAATGACATTGAAATTCGCACCTCTTTGTAGGCAAAGCTGGGGCCTTGAAATGAATTCTCCCTTTCATTTTTCCAGCTGCTCATGGAACTCTCTCCACAGGTATATTTGTGGTTGGGTTTTTCACTCCTAATTGCTGCTCCCACAGCGCTCCGGGTCTCTCCAGACGTGCAATCAAAATCCTACAATTAAATTAATGATACAGGGTTTGTTTCTTTTGTTCTGCTGCCAGCTCCTCCCCGGGATCACCGACAGCCCAGAGGACGTTCCAGCCTCTGTCTCTCTTTTATTTAAGAGTTTGGTTTTCTCCTCAGCTCCTGGCTCAGTTCCTAAGAGGCTCCTTGGAGAGTTCTTGTGTTGATAACTGAACTGAGTGAGTGTTGGTGTGACACGGCTCCTACCTGCGCTCAGGTGTGCTCAGGTGTGCTCCTGTGTTCCAGACCTCACCCCAAGCCATGTCCTGCTACGAGCGATGTCCCCCCACGTCCTGCGGCCCCACCCCGCTGGCCAACAGCTGCAACGAGCCCTGTGTCCGGCAGTGCCAGGACTCCACCGTGGTCATCCAGCCCTCTCCTGTGGTGGTCACTCTGCCCGGGCCCATCCTCAGCTCCTTCCCCCAGAACACCACCGTGGGATCCTCAGCGTCCGCGGCCGTGGGCAGCGTCCTGAGCGCCGAGGGGGTGCCCATCAGCTCTGGGAGCTCCTTGGGCTTCGGGGGCTTTGGCTACGGCGGGCTGGGCAGTGGCTACAGCCGGCCCTACCGCCGCTACAACCCCTCCCGCAGCGGCTTCTACTGATTAGGGAGGGGGAAAAACAGGAGGAAAACACCAGGAATGCTGAATCCCGACCCGTCCCTGCAGCAGGACTGAGTTCACGGTTTCAAAAGCGATGTCAGATCCCCGCAGCTCCACCTGAATGGAGCCCATCAGCTCCCGGAACGAGGCCACTGCTCCTGTTTTACTCCTTTGTGTTTTTGATCTGGTTCGTGGCTCTGCTGCTCGGTGTATTTGGTACTACCCAGTGTAAAGTTTTAAATTTGGGAAGTGGGTGGGACGTGGTTCTCCGGGTGTGCTGGGAGAAGAGCTCTGCCCATGGAACTCCCGTCCCCCTGAGCTGAGCCTTTCCCCCCACACCCACCCCCGGTGCTTTGCAGGGCTTTAATCCTCTCGTTGGGATTAATAAAGTGATGCTTTTATCCTAATTCCAGTCTCCTGATGTTTTTTTCCCTCCCCTCCTGTTCTTATTTAAAACTCTTTCGGGGTGAAATTTATCACTGAGTAGATCATCAACAGTCTGGGGGAATTGGGAATGTTGGGAATGTTCAGCCTGGAGTGTGGAGAACTCAGAGCTCCTCCAGGATCCGATTTAGATTTGTAACAGCCACTGTAGGCACTAAATCGGTCAGTTTTGGGAGAAAAATGGAAGAAATTCTCACGTTGGGAAGGTTTGGGGCATTCCAATAACTGCAGTTACACAAACAACGTCTGCAGCAGGTTGAGCTGTCCCCAGGAGTTAAATTGCTCGTGGTTTATGCGCCAGCCTGGCGTGAGACGAAAAACCTCCCTCAAAGCTCCCTCAAAGCTCCTTTCATCTCCAGGACCCAGGGTTGGTTTCAATCCTTTGTTCCATCACACCCAGGGCTCCGGAGCCAGCACAAAGCTACAAATTTCAATTCACGCAGTAATTTGTCACCTCTTTGGTGCCTCGCCTGTCCTGGGAGCTCTGTCTCACAAAGGTGTTAATTGAGCGTGAGGAGCGTGGAACTCCACGGACCGGAGTTGTGGTGTCCTGGTTCCCCATCCAGAGGTTCCCAACATCTGGGATGAGCTCTGGGTGTTAATTAGGGAGCGTCATTGCAGGGCTGTTAATGAGGCTTTTCCCAAAATGCGATCTCCCCTCCGAGAGTGGCACTTTCTGTGCCTGGAGGGGAGGATGAGGAGGAGGAGGAGGAATCGTTCCTGGGCTATCTCAGTTTTACGGATGCAAGGGAAGCGAATTTTTCTTGGGAGCGATTCCTACTAGAACGAATGAATTTTTTAAAAATATCTAAAAAGATTACAGGGTGTTGGGTTGTAGAGATTTTACAGAGAGGGAGGAGAAAGACTCTCCTTTTAAAGAAAAACCTTTTGTAGAAAGGACTCTACTAGAAAAAACCTTAATAGAAAAGACCTTATTAGAAAAAACTTTAATAGAAAAGAAGATAATTTTCTTGTGGAGAAAACAGGAAGAGTTAAATGCATTTGGAGGAGAGGAAGATTTGGCTTGATTTTATTTATTTTTTAGAAGATAAATTATATAAAGTTTTAATAAAATAATTAAAGTTTCTGAAGGTGTTTATCATGAATTAAGCAAAGTCCTTTGAGAGCTCCTGACTCACCCGCTTTGATTGAAATTCTTGAAGGGGATGCTGAGATCTCTTCGAACCTCGGGGAGCCCAAATTTTGCATATTTGGACCATTAGCAAGAAGTGTCGGGACCTTTGAAGTCCTTTGTCCCTCTGAAGTCCGAGCCCGGTCTTTGTACAAAGAACTCCTCATTTGGAGTTAATTTTTATCTTTTGCTGAGCGCTCGGAGGAGATTCCCGATCCCGATCCCGGCTTTTTGCATGCAGGAATTTCCAGTAGGGAGAAACCGAGCCGGGATAAATGGGAGGAAGAGCCAGGGGCAGCTTCTCCTGACGGTTCAGACACAGCGCAGCCTCTAAACCCCCAAAATTTGAATTAATCCCGAGCATCCGCCTTCGCTTTTAATTTGTCGCGAAAATTGCTGCGCATCCTGGCGACTTCCCGGGATTTCGGGTGACTCGGGCATGGAAATGATATTAAAATTCACGTTTGGGTGAAGAAATGCAGGTTTGTGGGTGTTTGGATTGGCTGTGCCCATACAAACTGGGAGAGCTGCGGTTTGGCCGAAGCAATTACAGGACGTGTTTTGTTACTCAGCAATTCTGGGTTTAATTTCCTTCCGGCTTTGAAATCTTCGGGGGGAAAGCGCTGCTCCTCTCGGCTGTGGGAGGTGGGAGATTTGGGAATGGTTCAGTTGTGGGGCCTGCGAGGGTTGTGTCCTCAAAAAAAACAAAGGGGTTTTGGGGTGAAAATCGGCCAAAAAGGTGAATTAATGACAGGTTAATTTGGGACTATCTGGTCCGCATCTTGCGGTAAAGCTTCGAATGGAACGCTGGGGCTCCACATCAGAAAAAACAAACAAACAAAAAAGGATTATTCACCTAAAGGAGTGAAGTCCTGAACGAGGACTAAACATCACCACACGCCCCTGAAAGCCGTGTCTTAATGACTAAAACCGAGTCTAAAACATCCACTGGCCTCGGGAGGCGACTTAATTAATGCCCTAATTCACCCGAGTTGCCGCAATTAATCGGGAGCGCAGGAGTGAAGATGAAAGCTCGGGAATGGGAACGCGATGAGGGGAGCAGGGAAAGGGAGCAATCCCGGGGGGAGATTTCGAAACAAACAAAGAGCAGGAGCCGATCAGTTTTGAGGGGATTTTTGCATGCGAAAGGAGGGGTCATTATGGAATTCCACGCATGGGAGATGCCTCTGCATCGTGCTATAAAAGCCTACGGGACAAGGGGCATTTTCCATCCACTTCTCCCGCCTCATTCACCCCGCGAACAGGTGAGTCCGAGCCTCTTTTAAAATGCTAAAATGCCACTTTGATGGCTGCTTTTATTCTATTTTCTTTTTTGTTTGTTGTTTTTGCTTTTGGGTGTTGTTAGTCCTTTATAAATATTTCTAGGTTGGTTTTAATTTTTTTACCTCGAAGGGAAATGAGGAAGGTTTTTTCCCCCCCAAAATAAAGGTGAAGCAGAGGGTGACCAGACAGGGTTTGGAGGATACTGGGAATGGTCTCTCTCCAAAAAAAAGAAGCTTTATCCCTCAGCAACATCGGCTCCAGGAACTCAACCTCACCTAGATTTCCAGGCTGGGATGGATTTAAAACTCCGGTTTTATGGCAGTCAGCAGCTGCTCGGAATAGAATTTCTAAATAAATGCCCCAAGAATCCTTTCCCCTTGTGCTTAAATGGAATTTAACTGATAACGGCTTAGAAAGGCCTGGTTTTTGTAATAAAGAGTTCGCTCTTGGGGGCTCTGCTCTGTGACGGGGTTGAATTTCCTCCCTGTGTTCCAGACCTCCCTCCGACCCAGGAAATGTCTTCCTACGATCTGTGTCCCCCCACGACCTCCTGCGGCCCCACCCCGCTGGCCAACAGCTGCAACGAGCCCTGTGTCCGGCAGTGCCAGGACTCCACCTACGTGATCCAGCCCTCCCCTGTGGTGGTCACTCTGCCCGGACCCATCCTCAGCTCCTTCCCTCAGAACACCGCCGTGGGATCCTCGGCGTCCGCGGCTGTGGGCAGCACCCTGAGCTCCGAGGGGGTCCCCATCGGCTCTGGGAGCTCCGGGGGATTTGGGGGATTATTTGGGGGGTTTGGGTACAGCCGGCCCTCCCGCCGCTACAGCTCCCGCCTCGGGGAGCCCTGCTAAGGGAAAATTGGGATGAAACAGCCTGGAATGCTGGAGCACGACCCAAAGCAGGGCTGAGATCCCGCTCTGGATGTGGTGGGAGGCACCTACAACCTCACCCGAGATTCACGGAGCTGTGGGAGCTCCTCAAGCCGGGCCTGTGCTTGTCTCATTCTTTGGTATTTCTGATGAAAGGTTTTTATTTCCTGTCGCTTTGCCCACGGCAGCTTCGAGAGAAGAATCCCAGGATGAAAAACCTCAACAGTTCTTGTTGGATCCTACAGATATTTACTTACACTTTGTACTTTTTTTATTCTGCTGTTTTGCTCTCATTAAAGTCCCACTGCATCACACCCCGAGCCTCCTGCTGTTCATTGGGGAAACCTGGAAAACTTTTAACAAAAAACTCGGTATTTGCAAGATTTTTTTTCCTGTTTTATGCAGTGAAAAGGGGTGGCAGAGGTTGCAGGAATTCAGCCTGGAGAGGAGAAGCTTTGGGGTGGCCTTGCCCAAATTTGGGACCTTCCCGGACCTGAGGGAGCTGACAAAAAACGTGGAGAGGGACTTTGGGCAAGGGCAGGGAGTGACAGGACAAGGAGGGATGGGTTTGGGATGACAGAGATGGGGTTTGGGTGGGATTTTGGAACGGAATTTTTCCCTGGGAGGGTGGAGACGCCCTGGCTCAGGTGATTCCATGGATTTCCCATCCCTGGAAGTGTCCAAGGTGGGCTTGGAGCAACCAGGGATAATGGAAGTTGTCCCTGCCCATGGTCCAGGTGATTTTTAACGTTCCTTCCACCCCAAACCATTCCACAGTTCCATGATCTCCAGAACTAAAGGACGGGCTGAACTTTGAGTTTATTTTGAGCATGAAATCCTTCCTCATTTTCCCGGCATGGAAAAGTTTTCCAGGCCTGTGTTAAATCCCGGCTCTCCAGCTCCAAATCAGCCAGCCACGACCTTTCCCTTCCTGAATGAGCAAAGAAAATAAATGGAAAAATCGGGGATTTGGGATGCGATGGCAGCAAAAAGCGGGTGAGGGGTTTCCCATGGAAAACGAACTGGGTTTAATCCGATTATTCCAGGCAGATCCTGGCTCCCGGGGGATGGATCCGAATCCCACATTCGCCAGCCTTGGTGGCACCAAAGGAGGAAGGTGGAGCCGGCACCCAGGGCAGCGCTAATTGCGCTTATCCAATTTGAAACTGTAATTAAAAATCTGCATTTGAAAGCCCGCGGAAAAACAGGTCTGAAAAACAAACAAAACCCTCCCGTTTTGGGTGTGTTGTTTTGCAGGGCTTCTGGTGAGTAAATAATTTCTCCCCTCGAGTGTGAATTAATTTTCGGTGTTGTTTTTTTTATTTTTTTTTTGTGTTCCCAGCAGAATTTCAGCTTGGGAATTCCACACCACCCCAGCTCCTGGCAGGAATCCTCCGCAGATCCATCCAGGAGTGAATTATATTTATTTTTGGACAAACCCGGAAATCATAACAGAAATCGTTTAAGTTTATTGGACCACAGGAAGACGCCAAGGCAAACCTCAAACCGGAGAGATTTTAAAGCTGTTCGTGGCAGAATTTGAATAAAAATAACAAAGAAATGAGCTCCAGTCAGGTGTGAAAATGGAGGATTTCGATCTCCCTGTGCCTTCAGGGAGGTTCTTTGAGAAGGGGTGAAGTCCCAGGCTCCGCCCACCCCAAAAACGACCTCAGATCAAACACCCACAGCTTCATCTGCCTGGGCTGGGCAGCAAATCCCAGCCAGGAATGAGGGGTGGCTGCAAAGAACCCCAAATTCCAGGCAGACACGGCCAGAGGGGCTGAATTAAACACCTTAAACCACAGGAAGATCTTCAGATTTAAATAATTCCCAATCCAGGGGACTGGGACAGGTGGAGAGGTGGGACTGGGACAACGCCAAGGGCAAAGACCCAAATGCAGGTCGGGGCCATCCCAGGAACCCAGGGAGGGGATTCAGCCCATCTGCTCTGCTCTGCTCTGGGGAGATCCCACCCGGAATTGTGTGCAGTTCTGGAATTGTGTCCAGTTCTGGATTCGTGCCCTGCTCTGGAATCATGTCCAGCTCTGGAATTTGTCTTGGATTTTGCTGGGAACCCCAAACGTCCCCATAAAATCCACACGAGCTCAGCCCAGAATTTGGGCTGAGAGAAGGCAAAACTCAGCAGAGAAGGGAACTCAGGATCTGCAAGAATTTTGCAGAAGCTCCAAGGCTTTGAGGGGCTAATTCTTCATAACAAGCTAATTAATTACAATTCCAAACGAATTGCAGATGCTGCTCTCGCCAGGGAAATTCCCTCTCTTCTCCGTGGGTTTTGGGGTCACTTCTGTGCCTGGAGACTTTACCCAGGGATGACTGTGAGGAACCTCCCAGTTCCATTTTGATTAAAAACCTCTTTTTTTCAGACGTTCAGTCACTCGCAGGTGTCTCAGGAGGATGTTTATGCAAGAAGTCTTAATTATAATCTGAATATTTAGGTCTGGTCTTGATGACAAAAAAACCTGTGAACTCTTAATTCGCTCGCTTAAATTAATCTCAAAATCAGGCCATTAAGTCATTCACAATAAAATGAAGGCTGGAGTTAGAACAATATTTATTGTAATTATTTACAAGGAAGGCTTCGAACGTCTTGAAAATGTTGACAGATCTGTTTTTTAAATTCACAGCTGGATTTTAAACATGTTTTGTGTTTTCCAAGCAAAACTTGGACGAAGGAAGAACAAAAAAAAAGAGGAAAATTTTAAAAAAGATGAAAATAAACTGTGGATGGTATTATGCAAATTAATTACTCAACTAACTCCTAGAGGGGAAATAATTTTTGAAAATAGCTGCTAATTCCTTAAAATATGGAGAAATACTGAGGAATTCACAGCTTAAAACAGCCAAGGATTTTTCTTTTAGAATACTCCTGAAATACAAGATGGCTCAGACCAAACCTTGAACTTTTCTTTTTTAACCTAAAATAAAGCAGCTGCCATTCCTGCAGCTAGAAACAATGACAGCCCAATTACAGCCTTGCACCCCCAAATCTCCATAAAAATTAAATTAAATAAAAGACAAGAATCCAGATCTAGGTCAGGGACCTGAAATGCGCCCAGGACAGGACATTTGCATGGTGGCACCTGAATAAAGCCGCTGATAAACTTTGAAGTCCTCAGGAAGCTCTGCTCAAGCTGAACGAGTTTCTGTTCCCAGAGGATCCTCGCGGAGACAGCCCTAATTTTGGGGTGATTTACATGTCTTGGGAGTGGATGTGCAGGGAGAGCAGGAACAGGGCGTTAATCCCTGGATCCAGGGCTGTTCATGGATTTGGGGTTGGAAAAGGGCTCCAGGATCATCAATCCCTACCTGTGATTGATCCCCGCCTGGTCACCCTCGATGTCCCCTCGTTCCTGGGACACCTCAAGGAGTGGGGACTCCAAACCTCCCTGGGCATCGCCTTCCATGGAAAAATTCCTTTTTCCTTTCCTAGAGAGTGACTCCATGCCTGGGGGTGTCTGAGGAATGATTGGACGTTGGGTGGGTGACAAGGCTGGGATTGGGGACAGGTTGGAGTCGATGGTCCCAGAGCTCTTCTCCAACCTCAGGGACCCCGGGATTCTGGGAAAAGCAGCTCCAAACCTCCAAAAAGTCATTGCTTGGCTCCCAAAATCTGCAATTCTCCACGAATTCCCCCAGGATTTCCCTCGCAGAGGAGGGAACAAGGGACTTCGTTATGCAAATGAGGCCTAATCACCTTTAATGACACCAAGCAGCTCCCAGAAGGGTTTGGAGGCTGAATAAATCCCTCTGAATTAATCCCTGCAGTGTTCCCAGCAACAAACCTGGCCCGGAATATTTTGAGATGAAAGCAGCTTGCGGTCAGATAGACAAACCACAAGATCAGGAAGTGAAGCAGCAAAAACCACAAATACTGAGGCAAAAAACCCCTGTAATCAGTCGTGATCCAAGTTGTTGGGCAGCTCAAAACTCGGTATAAAAACCCAAGCAACTCCAGGCTCTCCCAGCCATTTCTCTTCCCCTCTTTGCCAGTGTGAATAAGGTGAGTTTGGACATATTTATTCTCTTTACACCACGAATTTTTGCCTTGATTTTGTACTTTTCACATCACTCCTGTTGCAGCAGTTTTTTCTTAGAGGGAGGAAGTGGTTTTATACCAAAAAAGGGGGGATTTGTGTTGGTGGCGAGTTACGGAAATAATTAATTATCCACGATAGCTAAATGGCGATGGGTTATTTATTAAATGGGTTGTTTATTAAATGGGTTATTTATTAAATGGGTTGTTTCTTAAATGGCTTATTTATAAAATAAATAACCATTGATTAAATGGGTTATTTATGAAATCACTCAATCATTTAATAAATGGGTTATTTATCCAGTTTTGGGATCCAAGGAAGTTTTAAGGTTGTGCAGCTGTACTTAAATACCAGCAGCAAATTCTTGGGCCTGTTCCGAGTGCTGTGACCACATCCCAAACTTAGAATTCACCCAAGGCCAGAACACGAAGAGTGTTATAAATCTGATTTCCTTCCCAATTTTCTCCTTGCCCAACTCCTGAAGGGATCTTTGGAAAGCTGCGCTTTTGCTGATAAATGTGGGTGTAACACAGCTCCTTTATTCCAGAACCGCTCCGGTCACCGTCATGTCCTGCTACGACCTCTGCGCCCCAACCTCCTGCGGCCCCACCCCGCTGGCCAACAGCTGCAACGAGCCCTGTGTCCGGCAGTGCCAGGACTCCACCGTGGTCATCCAGCCCTCTCCCGTGGTGGTCACTCTGCCCGGGCCCATCCTCAGCTCCTTCCCCCAGAACACCACCGTGGGATCCTCGGCGTCCGCGGCCGTGGGCAGCGTCCTGAGCGCCGGGGGAGTCCCCATCAGCTCTGGGAGCTCCTTGGGCTTCGGGGGCTTTGGCTACGGCGGGCTGGGCAGTGGCTACAGCCGGCCCTACCGCCGCTACAACCCCTCCCGCAGCGGCTTCTACTGATTAGGGAGGGGAAAAACGGGAGGAAAACACCAGGAATGCTGAATCCCGACCTGTCCCTGCAGCAGGACTGAGCTCACGGCCATGGATTTTGGGTGCCGCATGAGACACCCCCAGCCTGGAGCTGTGGGAGTTCGGCATCTCCCCCAAACCAGGCCTTTGCTCGTCTTTTTGTTTTGCTTCACTTTGTATTTCTGATCAAGTGTCTTGTCCTGCTTTTTTTTTTTGTTTTTGTTTTTGTATTTGATAATAGGCAAAACATTAATTGTTAGGGATTGCTCTGCATGGCTGGATTAGCACAGGGCGTTCATCAGTGAAGGAGGAAGATTTCCACTTGCTGAGGGTGTCGCTGTGAAAGGGATGAGTGGGTTCTGTCCTCCCTGGAGTGTGGAAATGTTTTCCTGACTTTAACCTTGCTTCCTTCCCTTCCTCAACCCATTAAATTCGTGCTGCATCACCCCCCGAGTCTGCCTGGCCTTTTTTGCTCCCCCAGCCCCTTTTCCAGCGCCTCTGGAAGTCCCCACTTCCAGAAAACACAGTGAAAATAATTAATTCCGATTTCAAAGGAGAACAAGTCAGATCCCAGGGGTGGAAAATGTTTCAAACCAAGCCTGAGACCCCTCACCAAAGGCAGGAAGGGACCCTGCAATGGGGGTCCCTGCTGGGGCACAAACAGGGAATATTTAAAGATGTGATAGTTGGGAAAAGCCTTTTAAAAGAAGGGATCTCAGCTGGGATTCCTCAGGGAAATGTGGAGGGGCAGAAGCAGCAATTGGGGCACCCTTTGGGCTCAGCCTGGAACTCTTGGGGTGCAGCATCTCCCAGCATCTGAGCTCAGCCCCGGGTGATTCTGGGAGGCACAGGAGGATGGGAAGTTTTTCCTGCAGGGGAACGAGCCTTTGGAATTGGCTGGGTTGGGATGCAAGCCTGGGACAAGGAGATTAAAGGGCTAAAAATTAAAGAATTTTTAGTTCTAACCCTTTGTTAGGCTGTGGTGTCTGGCAGAGCTGAGCTTTATCAGGCGCTGCTTTGTTCCCCTTGGACCGGGATGAAGGCGATGTTCAGACACCCGAGCTTTGCTCCCTGGAGGGGGAAGGTTTGGAAAGCTTCCCCTGAAGGCTCCGGGTGACTCAGCCTCCCGTCAGCGCATAAAACTCCTTGTATCTCTGAAAAGTCTTGCTTGGAGTCCTTTGCCTGTCCAGACTGAGGCTGAACTGTAATTAAAGATGCTGATGAGATTGTACCGGCTGTCGTCATTAGTGGAATGAAATTAAAGGGGACAAATGAAAGAATTAATAATTTTAAGGAGGAGTTTTTCTTAATAAAACCAGAGGACAATGGAAAGTTGGCAGTTTGATGTTCTATTACACGAGGAGCTTGGTCTGGGTTAAATGTTTAATTTAATGTGTTTTTGCCATCTCAGCTGAAGTTATTCCCTGATCAAAGGCGATGAATTCCAAAAAAATCCAATGGCTCCAAAGGGCTGAAGCACTGCTGAGAAGGTGCCTTGGACAGGTTCAGGTGGATATTCCTGAGGGTAAAATTAATTTCCTTGTTCTTGCAATTCCCTTCTCATTAATTGAACCAAATCCCTTCGCAGATTGCAAAACATCTCCCTCGAAGTTGGGATGTTTCCTCCGAGCATCCAGAGATCACATCAGAAGGGTCAAACTTTTCAAAATAAAATAAAACACAACCCTCAAGCATCACCTCCCCCCTTAATTCCTTTCCCAAAAGCCCTTTTTGGGTTAAAACTTGGTGTGGCATCAAGTAAAGCACAATTCCGAGGAAAAAAAGGGAAATACGGGTGGGTTTGCAGTCAGTTAGAAAGTGATTTATTCACTGCTGCAGAAAATCAGTGGGAATATTGCATTAGAATGTTTTTCACAGGGAAGGATTTCTTCTGAAAAGCTGGAACAACTTAGAAATAAAAAAACCATGAGGTGCTTTTGCAGAAATATTTGCTGTCAGTGAAAATCCATTTCAGCACCGAATTCTGCAGAGCCGGAGCCGGAGCCAGAGCTGCAGCATTTACGGGGAGAAGGGAAAGTGCAGGAAGGCTCTGCAGAGCTTTTATGGCTTTCTGGGGCTGCTGGAAGGATTCCAGATGTTCCTGCCCCTTTTATTACCCAGTCCCTGCAGGAATTGTTGGGTTTGCTTTGCATTTGGCCGCGTTCCCGGCAGGGAAATTGGTTTGTTTGCTGTTTATGTTTATTATGGGTTTATCCTGGCCGCGGATGAAACCCGCGACTTGGTTTGCATCCATCAAATATTCCCGACTCCGCCTTCCCAAGCAGGGATGAGTCAAACTGCGATTTGTTTAGGAATTCTGGCATCCTGGGCACTCACCTGGGAGCAGCCCCTGCCGAGGCAGCGAGAGTTTTAACTGGAGTCCCTGAGTTGGGCTGAATTCCAGCCTTGGTAAGCGCCCAGGAGATTTGGGATTGCTGCTCCTTGTAATATTCCAATGAGCAGCATCCCAAAGCTTTTGGCTCCCGGGAGGAGGAGATGGAGTCAGCCAGATGAGTTGGACTTTAAATCACCTTAAGAAGTGGAATTGGGGCTCTTTTTATCTTCTCTGTAGCTTTTGATGAGTCGGCTTTCAAACCACGCTCTTGAGTCAATGGGTAATTATTGTTGTAAAGGAATGTCAGGGAGTCACGGAATTGTTCGGGTGGGAAAGTGCCTTAAAATCATCTGAAATCATCTTACAAATCACCTGCTCATGGTTTGGTGGGCAGGGACACCTTCCACTGTCCCAGGTCCTCCAAGCCCCGTCCAACCTGGCCTTGGACACTTCCAGGGATGGAACATCCACAATTGGACAACCAATTTTTAATATTTCTGTGTGCGCAAAGAGAACTTTGGGAAGGTCTGGTCAAGCTTGAGGGACAGGAGAGTTTTCATCCATCGTGCCACTGGTGGGGGTCATCCCAAACTGGGGACATCCAGTGACTCATGGCTGGAATTGTGCAAATTCTGGTTTGTGTTTCAAGCTGGAGCTGGTGAGAGAGTTCTGGGAATCCATGGGGAATCTTGGCCACCCCTTTGAACCCCTGGTCATGTTCAAAGCGTCCGTCCCTGTCCTGATCACCCCTCATTTTCATGTCTGAGTGGTCGGGGGGAAATGTTTTGGGGACTTTGAAGATTTCTTCTCTTCAAAAGTCTCCAAACCAGCGTTTATTTCCCAGGAGATGCTGGGGGAGATACTCCCAGCTCAGGGCTGATTTGCCTGTCTCTGCCTCGGAGATTAAACACGAAGAGAGGTTGGGACGCTCGGCCCTGCCCTCCAGTCTGCTCCTGCATTGTCTGCAATCGCTTTTTAATCTGGAAATTGCCTTTGAAAAGGAGCTGGAATCGCTGCGCGCTGAGGCGCTCTTTGAGACGTGCAAAGTGAAAGGTGGAATTGGCTTTCAAAGAGGAAAAAAAAGGAACAAGGACATTATAAACAACTCTAAATAACTGCTATTAATTTGGGGAACAGTTTTGCATAATGGGGCAAGGCCCGGCAGGGGAAAGCAATAATTTAGTGGCAGATGTAAAAGGGTTTGGCGTCTTTGATGACCCCAAAGATGAGCTTGGGCAAAGCTGTGAGTGTCTCCAATTCCCAGGCATCCCCCAGTTGACCTCAATCGCTGTCCTGGAGTTTGATGTAGGGGGAAAGCCCAGCCTGGAGACTCCTGAGATGAAGGGCTTGGACACTCAGTTCCCAAATTGTGTCTCAGATTCCATCGTGGTGGTTTAATATTAAAAGAATAGATCAGATCCTGCTGGTCCTCTTTCATCCTCTCTGCTGAGTCAAGAAAATTTAAATCTGCTCCCTCAAATGATCCATTTCCCACCACTTTGAGAGTCGTGGAGTTTGATCAGCTATGAGTGCTTTCTGTGACAGTTTTATTTCCTGTATTTTTGTGGCTTTTCCTCTGTTTCAGAGGAATTTGGCGAAATTTTGAGGCAGAAGTGGGAATTTCTGCCCATTTTCAGAGCGAGCTGTGCCAAAAACTTGTGCCCTCCGTGCAGGGGGAAAGGGATTTCTCAGGGAATTTCGCTGCACTTTTCCTGATGGTTTTATTCATCTGTATCGTGGTTCCTTGGGATGCAAAACAATTTCCTGAGTAACCCAGATGAATCAGCCTCTGACCAGGAATTAACCGGGCTCGTAAGATTTGAGGATAAAAGAAACCTCTCCGGAGGAATGCAAACATCGCGGGGAGGAAACGAAATCCAGGCAGGAAACACAAACAGAGGGGGAAAGCGAATCCCCAGCCTGGGGTGTTTTGCATATGAGGAATCGTTAGCAATTGACTGCTAATGAGCTACAAGCACAATTTAAGTCTCTCAGGTCCTCAGGCTCTCTGGGCCAGGGTATAAAACCAGCCCGGTCAGAGGGGCTGAAACCACTCCTGCTTTATTCTCCTTGCAGAAAAGGGTGAGTTTCCATCCGCTTTCCATTTTTCCATTTTCCTGGGTTGTTCTTGTCTCTGCATTTTATTTTTCTGCTCTTTGCCTGTAGCAGTCCGAGGTTTGTGCTCTTTAAAAACGTGGAGGAAACCTTGAAGCGTCTTTTCCTCCAGGGAGGGACATTCTGTGAAGGGTGGAAGTTGTTCCTGTGCTGACCACGGATTCAGCCTCATTTTTCATTTGTGTTGCCCAAATCTATCGGTTCCAAGGGTTCCCAGCTCAGCAGCTGGGAGTGGATGTGGGGAAACTGTGCAGAGGTTTTGGCTCTCGGAACGGAACCACAAAATATTCAGGGTTGGAAGCGACCTCTGGAGATCTCCCAGTCCGACCCCCGGGTCACGGTGGAGAGACTCCAAGCGGGTTTGGAACGACTCCGGAGAAGGAAACTCCTGGGCGGGAGGATCTGAATGTCTCCGGAGGGAAATTCCCTGAACTCCCTTGCTCACAGCAATCTGTACCAGGGCCTCACGGTGCGATTTCTGCTCCTCGCTTTTACTCGCTGAGGAATTTTTAATTTTTCCCTCTCTTTTGGGGCACAGATTTTCCTCCCTTTTCTGATCGCCTGGTCCCTCACTTCCCCGCTTATTTCAGAGCTGCAGGAGGGGGAAAGGAGCGCTCGGAGCTGCTCAGGAGGAGGTGGAGCTGCCCCTTGTGGGGTGGAGATGTTTGGGCTTTACTGAATTCTCCTTTCAAGCCCAGACCAACCCTTTACTCCCCTCTCGCCTCAGCCTCTCCATCACCGCAGTGCCTTGATTATGCCAAAAATTAAGACTCTTCCTTTATATTCCAGAACTCTCTGCGATCCAGACTCACATCCCGCAGCCATGTCCTGCTACGACCTCTGTGCCCCGACCTCCTGCGGCCCCACGCCGCTGGCCAACAGCTGCAACGAGCCCTGTGTCCGGCAGTGCCAGGACTCCACCTACGTGATCCAGCCCTCCCCCGTGGTGGTCACTCTGCCCGGACCCATCCTCAGCTCCTTCCCTCAGAACACCGCCGTGGGATCCTCGGCTTCCGCGGCCGTCGGGGATGCTCTGAGCGCCGGGGGCGTCCCCATCTCCTCGGGCAGCTCCTCGGGGCTCGGCACTTTGGGGTACTCCGCTCTGGGGGGGCTTTACGGGAGGTCCTACCGGCGCTCCAACCGCTGCGGGCCCTGAGGGAGCCCCGGGACAGCCGGGAAGGAATGGCCAGGAGATGGAAAAGCGCGATCCGGATGCAGCGCCGAGCCCGTGCCCACCCCCTTGCTGACCCCCGCAGCTTTGCCCTGAGCTCCCGGGGCTGCAGGAGCTGGTGTTTGTGATTTGACGCCTTTCTGTGCTACCAGGGAGGTGAAAAATGTCGCTCGATTGTCGCTGGGTGTCCAGCTGTAAAGCACTGCCTTGAAACGGGTGATTAATTTTAATCCATATTCAACCCTTCTGCTTTCTTATGCTGTATATTTTTATTTTTAAATTCCACTCCTTGCTTATTAAATAGATGGCGCATCACAACTTGTGGTTTGCAATGTTCCTTCCCTCTCTTCCTCTTTGGAGCCTTCTCCGGCAGAAATTTGCCTGTGCATAAATTGCGAGTACCAGGCAGATCTGCATTTGAGTTATACCACGCTAATTAGTGAGGAGTTAATCACAGATAAATATAAGTAATGAGTAATATCCCCTTTTTTTGGTAGAGAATATTTTCCCTTTGTCTCATTTCTGGAAGAACAGCATGAAATAATCACCCCTGGCTAACCACAAACGGGGGAAAAGCGAAAGCTGCTTTATAGAAAAAAACCTTTATTTTATTTATTCCCAATATCCCATCTAAATCCTCCTCTCCATAAATTCGAACCCATTCCCCTTTGTCCTGTCCCTCCAGGCCTTCGGAATTAATTTTTCCTCATATTTCTGGTCGGCTCCTTCAGACACTGGAAGGTGAAATGAGGTCATCCCGAAGCTTCTCTTCTCCAGGCTGAACAAACCCAGGCAGAACATTTAAAACCCAACGACCGAAACAAAAACTTAACTCTCCTCCTTCCTTTGTGCTCTGTAAGCTCAGAAACGGCTCAATCACGTTTTAATTGCTCGCTAAACGATGCGGTGATTGAGGGGCCTTTCGGGTGTCACCAGGAATCCTCAGAGCAAGAGCAATTACTCAGAACCTCGGGGAATATAATGACGGGCGAATTGCTAAACAAACATTCCTCAACATCGCGTTAAGCGCTCTAATTAAACTCCCATTCGTCCACGTTTTAAAAACCGGGAGCCGGGCAGATCCTTTGATAAGGAACCCTCAGCACCCCGGGGAGTTTTGCTCACGGAGGAAAGAAAATAAAGGGCAAATGAAAACCACAGAGACTTTTGTGCTACACAAGCAGGGGTTTATTGTCAGAGAGAAGCGCAACAGCCGAGGGCGGGGAATCCAGGAGATCCTAGGGGATGCAGGACTCGAGGGCTGGGAGCAGGGCCTGGCTCAGGACCAGGATACAGCGAGGGATGGAGGGCTCAGGGTATCCCGAGGAGATGGAGGGTTCAGGGCATTCCCAGGGGGATGGAGGGCTCGGGGTATCCCGAGGGGATGGAGGGCTCAGGGGCACACAGGGCACAGCGGCCCCTGCCCGGTGTCCCCCCGGCCTGGGCCAGGCTCCAGGGCTGGCACTGCCCCCGGGGCTTTAGAAAACCCCACAGCTCCCGCGGCGGGACCTGCCCCATCTCTGCCAGCCGGGCAGGGAATAGCCCAGGCCCCGTGAGGAGAAGCCGGAGTTGTAGGACCTCCCACCAAAGGAGCTCCCATAGCCTCCCATGGAGCCCCCATAGCCTCCCAGGGAGCCCCCATAGCCCCCCAGGGAGCCCCCATAGCCCCCCAGGGAGCCCCCATAGCCAATGTCACCTCCGTAACCCAGGGAACGGTCATAGCCCAGGGAGTCCCCATAGCCCCGGTAGCCCCCATAGCTCTGGGAGCCCCCATATCCAAGGGAGCCCCCATAAGGTCCCCACCCAAAAGAGCCCCTATAACCACGGGAGCCCCCTAACCCAAAGGAGCCCTCATAGCCCTGGGAACCTCCATAAGGTCCCCACCCAAAGGAGCCCCCATAGCCCCCATAACCTCCAGACCCAAAGGAGCCCCCATAGCCAGAGGATCCCAAATAACCCCGGGATCCCTCAGAACCACCCAGCCCAAAGGAGCCCCCGTAGCCCTGGGAGCTGCGGGAACTGAAGGGACGCCCCAGCCAGGCTGGGCCCGACGATCCCACAACGCTCTCCTGGGGGCAGGAGCTGAGCACGGGGCCCGGGATGGTCACCAGCACCGGCGGGGGCAGGATCAGGGCTCGGGAGTCAGGGCACTGCTGCACACACGGCTCGTTGGTGCTCTCGGCGATGGGCCGGGGGCAGCTCACCCCACAGGACTCGCTGGAGCAGGACATCCTTCTGTGCTGGGAGGCTGCAAAACACATCAGAAAGGACTTTTAAGCTAAATTGACTAGGAAGAATCAAAATTAAACTCTGTGTCCGAAATATCAGAGAGAAAGAGGCAAATTCAAAGACGATATCAAAGAAATATTCTCCTATCAACTCCACCTTGAACCTTCCTCTCACCAAGATCATCCTCACGAGCAGAAATTCTGTGCTGGCTAAATTAAACAAACCTGCAGCAACCTGTGGCAAAGATTCACTCAAAGGCGTAAGACCAGCAAGAAGGAAGGCAAGAGGAAGAGGAGAAAAGGCTCACGGGCTTCATGTAGTAATTCAGATTTTACAAGGATGAGTGACACCGCTTACCTTGTTCGCTGCAGGGATGGGAGCAGGAGCAGTGGATGATAGAAGGCTGTGGGTGATCCCAGCTTTTATATCCTCCTCAAAGCCACCCTTTGTGCCTCCCGTCCTCGTTTATTACAAAACCAACGCGACAGTGGGCGCCTCGATTCTGTCGCCTCAGCACTGTCCCTCCCAGCCTTGCACGGGTATGACACAACTGCTGATGGCAATCTGCTCCCTTGAGGGTGATTTTGGGGGGATTTGGGCAACTTTGGGCTGAAAGGTGGCTGTGGAGTACTGATTTAGACTAATTTTAATGGACATTTCAATGGTCAAGGTGTGGAGCCTTTTGTGGTGTCACCTTCGACAGGTGACAGTCACCCAACTGGACATCAAATTTTGGCTCTGAGGGGATGCAAATTCTCCTCGTGGCTGAGTAGGCATCTGTAAAATTTGTCCCCAGAAAGGCAGAAATTGGTACAGCCAGGACAGGTCTCGGCCTCAAGCTAATTCCGAACATTTCATGATTTCTTTGAAATCTCAACTTCCAGAAGTCCAATTAGAAATACATTAAAAATCTTAATTTTCTTTCCACCACCCCGAAGTACTGACCACTACAGAAAAAGAGAGAATTTAATAAAATAGTATTAAAATAAAAATACATTTTATTAGGATGAGTCTGGCACATCCTGCAGTCATTTCTTTCCCCGTGCAATCATTTTCTAATTTTACAATATTGCATAAGAGAGGCAATAAATTACCTCCAAATTGTAAAATAGCGCTGCTTGTGAAGTGTCATCAGGATTTGCTGATAATAATGAGAGGTACCTGGAGGATAATGACTTTAAGCTGTCTCACAAATACTCATTAATACTCAGTGCTTGCAATTTCTGTGATTATCCTATTAAATGAAGGCCGGGAGTTATGAGGATTTATCCTGAGTTAGGAGCATCCTTGTTATGAAACAGCAACATTTAAAAATTATGTCCCTCCTCTTGACTCCCTAATCAGCCTCTGATTAATAATTTCAGAGCTGACAATGATTTGATTTTCATTCAAGGTATCAAATTCTTTAAGTATTGATGTGTTTTGGATGATTATGACAAGTCCATGGTCTGGCATGTCCAGTACAGCTTCTTTTTGAATTACGAGGCAGCGTTTTACTGAAATATCACAAATTTTAGGGGAGGAATAAAAGCCTGATTGCAAATCATCTGAATTTTCAGGCTTGACTATCGATGTTCTGCAAAACAAGTGGTCTCAAGTTGATGTTCTAGAATCTCTACTCTTGGTCTCACACCTGGAAGGATATGTAACGTCCCTGAAGTGTTGCTGCCTCCGTGACATTCCGGACCCAGCAGGGAATGGCACAAGGGAACCCACCTCAGAATTCACGAGCAATTAGTGGTGTTTGAGCTGCAAACACAGATCTTAAAACCCCTCACGTTTTAAAATCACTTGTAGATAATCAATATTCTCTTTCTTTTTGATACCCGCCTCCCCCTTTTTGTGCGGCTTCCACGGATTTTCACAGGATTCACTTAAAACCCCACCAATTTTAAAAGACGAAGTTAATTAATCTGAACTCATCGAACCTCATTGTGATGGGGATTATTATCTCATCATTCACCAGCCCGATGCCCTCAAGTCTGTCCTGACATCGCCTCACGCCCGTTTCTGGCGTGGGGAGTGGCAATGCAAAGCCAGCAGAATTAAATCCCTCCGTGTGAGGGTTGTTTTGCTGCCGTGTGGGACCGTGAGGGTGTTTTGTCCCCGTAAGCACTTTGGGAAGTGTATAAAAGCAGTCGCCACTCCGAGCTTCTCCATCCACA
Source organism: Eopsaltria australis (assembly GCA_034509425.1). Classification (NCBI taxonomy): domain Eukaryota; kingdom Metazoa; phylum Chordata; class Aves; order Passeriformes; family Petroicidae; genus Eopsaltria; species Eopsaltria australis. The sequence goes on from JAVTVJ010002464.1 coordinate 116,309, forward strand.
TCTCTGGAGTTATTCACCTTGGTGAACAGGGTAAGTCCGATTTGAACTCTTCTCTATACTTCTTCTTCTTCCATCCAATTCATTGATGTTATGGATTGGTAGATGAAAGAACTTTGGGTCTCAGAGGGCTGTTAGAGAATAAAATGTCAATTTTTACCATGCCACTTGGAATAACCATTTTCCGGGCATTTTAGGTCCAGTGTGTGACTATAAAATTTAAAAATATCTGCGTGATCATTCCCATCTTGTGGGAATATTTCTTCCATAAGGGTAAATATTCTGGTTTGGAAGTTGAGGAAGGAATATGAACCTATAAAAATTGCTGGTTGTATCTGACACTTCTTGACTTGCTATAGATAAATCGCTAGATTTCAGCTGCTCTTAATAAATCTATAAAGAGATAAAACCAGATTTGTCACCCTAAAAGAAGTGTGGCAATCACCAGGGACCACACCAGATGTCTTCATCTGTGCGTGACATCTCAGGGATCTTGACAGCAGACAGAGCCTAGAATGTGATTTTTGTGGTCAGATGAGGGTCAGATTTGGAAGGCAACGAACTCTGGGCTCTCAAAACTTCCATGGGAAAGCACAGGCAGAGTCAGGTGGAAATTTCTGGATCTGAAACCTTTCTCCTGCTGTGCTTTGCAGCCTCCCAGCACAGAAGGATGTCCTGCTCCAGCGAGTCCTGTGGGGTGAGCTGCCCCCGGCCCATCGCCGAGAGCACCAACGAGCCATGTGTGCAGCAGTGCCCTGACTCCCGAGCCCTGATCCTGCCCCCGCCGGTGCTGGTGACCATCCCGGGCCCCGTGCTCAGCTCCTTCCCTCAGGACAGCATTGTGGGATCGTCGGGCCCAGCCTGGCTGGGGCGTTCCTTCAGTTCCCGCAGCTCCCAGGGCTACGGGGGCTCCTTTGGGTTGGGCGGATCTGAGGGATCCCGGGGCTATTTGGGATCCTCTGGTTATGGAGGCTCCTTTGGGTCTGGAGGTTATGGGGGCTATGGGGGCTATGGGGGTTTCTCAGGCTATGGGGGCTCCCAGGGCTATGAGGGCTCCCAGGGCTATGGGGGCTCCCTTGGATATGGGGGCTCCCGGAGCTACGGGGGCTCCTTCGGCCTGGGAAGTTATGGGGGCTATGGGGGTTATGGGGGCTATGGGGACTCCCTTGGATATGGGGGCTCCCTTGGCTACGGCCGTTCCCTGGGTTATGGAGGTGACATTGGCTATGGGGGCTCCCTGGGAGGCTATGGGGGCTCCCTGGGAGGCTATGGGGGCTCCATGGGGGGCTATGGGAGCTCCTTTGGCGGGAGGTCCTACAACTCCGGCTTCTCCTCACGGGGCCTGGGCTATTCCCTGCCCGGCTGGCAGAGATGGGGCAGGTCCCGCCGCGGGAGCTGTGGGGTTTTCTAAAGCCCCACCGGCTTTAGAAGCCCAGCCTGGGCCATGGGGACACCGGGCAGGAGCTGCTGTGCCACGTGTGCCCCTGAGCCCTCCATCCCCTCGGGATACCGTGAGCCTTCCATCCCCTCTCTGTACCCTGAGCCTTCCGTCCTCTCTCTGTCCCCTGAGCCCTTCATCCCCTCAGGAATGCCCTGAGCCCTCCATCCGTTGCTGTATCCTGGTCCTGAGCCAGGCCCTGCTCCCAGACCTCAAGTCCTGCATCTCCTGGGATCTCCTGGATTCCCTGCATTCAGCTGTTGCGCTTCTCTCTGACAATAAACCCCTGTTTGTGTTGCATAAAAGTCTCTCTGGTTTTCATTTTTCCTTGTTTTCCTCTGGCATGAATATTCCCCCTTGTGTGGGGAGAAGACACCTGGAGTTCCTCACTTGGCCAAGGCCCTTGTTTGGGCCTTTGTGATTTGGGAAGAAGAGGCAAAGAGACAGGAATTGGATGCAGGAAAATTTTATTGTGTATATAGGGGCAGGAGAGGCTGGGAGAGGAGAGAGCGGTCAGGCCCCAGCCAGGCCGGGTGTCACGGGCTGCAGGAGGCCAGGGCAGCTGCTGCAGAGCTCAACTTCTCCAGGCTGGGCTGAAGCAGGCACGGGACTTTGTGCTCGGCTGGGGTGGCTCTAGCAGGGCCCGCAGGTGTCCCAGAACTTCTTGCTGTAGCGGGGCCAGACGCAAGGGCTGCAGGCGGGAGCAGCGCAGGCTCTGCCAAAGGTGCAGAGGCCCCCCGAGGCCTGGGTGGCGCCGGCGCCGTAGAGGCCGCCCAGCCCCAGGGAGCCGCCAAAGGCCGGTGCTCCGGAGGAGCCCACCACGGCTTGCTGGGGGAAGGAGCTGAGGATGGGGCCGGGGAAGGTGACCACCACGGGTGGCGGCTGGATCAAGGCGCTGGAGTCGGGGCACTGGCGGGCGCACAGCTCGTTGCAGCTCTCAGCGATGGGCTGGGGCACGGCCACGCCGGTTCTGGGTGGGCACAGGTCCGTGCTGGTTTTGGGTGGGCACAGGTCGTAGCAGGACATCTTGGCAGGGGTGAAGGTTGTTTTGGCACCGATGGAGAAGTAAAAACTTTAAAAAACATGAAGTTTGTGAGAGAAATGAAATCTCTGTGTTGTGTTGTATGTTCACCCTTGATCAACCTGGTGAGCACCCACTGAGCATCTTGATCAAAAAATCTCTTCCTGTGTAAAACCATCCCTGGAATGACCAGACCCCACAGACTGATCTTTGTTCTGGCCCCACGTAGTTGTGTCTCTCAGCTCCTGGAAATGCACACCCTGAAGAACAATATAAAAACCTCAGTCCCATCTCCCACAAACCTCCTCAAAGTGGGGAAAGAGCCCTATGTTAGATGTGGCTTTCCTTGAAATAGGAGGATTTATGATGACTCTCAGAATGCCACTGAACATACCTGAAAGGGTCTCAATTCTTGTCTTGAATTTTCTAAAATACTAAATTAATAATCTAAAATAAATATTTCAATCTGTGGTTTTTTAAAGCTGCTAATATTCCTGCAACACACAAATTCCTCAGAGTTTCTATGCTCCTACCCAGACTTCCAAATCCCACATTTCCCACTGATTTCATTGAGAGTAATTCCAGACAGAAATGGTGCAAAGCTGTTCTAAACCTCAGCATTCCTAAAGGGATCTTCTACAACTGCTCTGTTGTAGTTTCTGATTAAATAAACAGAAAGAAATTCAAAACTGATACTCACCAAGCTCTGCAAGGCAAGTGACCTGCGAGAAGTGTCAGGATGGACCAAGCACTGGAGCTTATATAGAGAATCCCAACATTCCTGAGGGGTTGGAATCTCGCTTGGGGTAGGGGCTCTGCCTAAAAGAAATTGTTTACCAGCTTTGAGTCATGAAAGTTTGGAGTTTGTGGCAGTTCTGATTTCGTTTGCATTCTCCTATCGTGCGATGTCGGGAGTTTCACCATCCCGATTTCTTTAATCTTGGGCCTTAATTGGTGCTGGCAGCTCCTGGCATCATTAGAGTGACCTCACTGGAATTACCATGTTCATTAAGCTGACTCCACATGTTGCTCCTTCCTTTACAACCTTGTCAGGAGCTTGTCTGCTCCGAGATTTTGTAAGACTCATCTTTGGCTGACATGGGTGTTTTTCCTTAACAGCCCTTTAAAATTATCTGATAAATTAATTAGAAGCCGAAATCGGCTTGTTCCAGGGCTGCCCAGGAATAAATGTCTTTTCCAGCCCTAATTAAAGAGATCCTGTTGGTCTGAGATGGATTTAAGGGGTCATGAATATCTGCTGAGATCATCCAGGACACTCAGCAATTCCCCAATGATTTTCCATTGAGAGGAAGGTTTTGGAATCAATCTCACATAAAAATCACTTAGTTCAACTAAAGATGTTTCAGTGGGAAATGAAATTCAGTTTTAAAAGATGCTGAACATTCCCGGATTGAGTCCTGTGATTCCAGTTTTGAGGAAAAATCAAAGAGGCAGATCAAGGTTTTCCTTTAATGTCGTGGGTGTAATCTCTTATCAAGCGTGTTCTGGCCCTTCTTGAGAAAAACACTTTGTAATGATTTCACAAACATTCATTATCTGCTGTTCAGCCCAGCTAATGCTTGGTGTTGTATGACACGAGTGATTTAGACATTTCACTCTTACACAACCCTGCTTTAATGTGCAGGAATCAAGGTGGTGCCTGCCATTCCTTTAATTAAATCATGATTTGTGCCATTGGAAGTCAAGGGTTAATAATTAATGCAGCTCTTCTTTCTTTAAAAAAAAAAAATCCTTTCATTATCCGTGGTTGAATCCTCTCTGATTTCAAAGTGTCTCCTTTGCTGTATTTGTCTTATTTTAAACTATATTTTCCATAAAAAATAAACATTTGTGATTATTTGCCCTTTTTCCGTGATTTTTCAGAGCACAGCCAGTATCTTTTATTCCAACTTTTAGGTTTTCACCTTTATGAAATGTATTTTACAAACCCTTCTTGTCATTCCTGAGAAATCCCCCCAGAGATGAAATATCCGATCTTAATTTCTGCACTCTGAGGATTTGTTGTTGTGGTCTAGATTCACCCCAATATTTTCATTTTCTCTGCAGCGGATAAAGGCTTTGGGTGTAGGTTTGTGTTTTGTGTTTTGTTTGTTTCCCCAACAAATTTCTCCGTATTTGCTGCAGGGGAAGAAGAAAAAAAAGAATCTCCAAGCACAGAAAGGGATTGAGTGGTTCCCACATCTCCCAGCCTGGGGGTGCCTCCCTTGCCTTGGTTTATATTTTACATAAATCTGAATGTCAGAGCAAGCTGTGCCTCATGCCTGGCTCCGGACACGAATTCCCTTCAATTCCAGCTCCTCGATTTCTCTGTGAACAGCAGGGGAGGGGGGGATTCTGCCCCGCTCAGGTGAGACCCCACCTGCAGAGCTGCCTCCAGAGGGGACCTGGAGCTGCTGGAGAGAGCCTGGAGGAGGCTCTAGGATGGGATCCGGGGGATGGAGCAGCTCTGGGAGAATTGGGATTATTCCGTTTGGAGAAGGGGAAGCTTTGGGGTGACCTCACTGTGGCTCTGCAGGATCTGAAGATGAGGAGAGACAATTCCCAAGCGATGAAGCACCAGGACAGGGGGAGTGGGTTCAGACTGACAGGGAGGGGGTTTAGATGGGATACTGGGGATAAATTCTTCCCTTTGAGCATGGAGAGGTCCCGGCACAGGATATTCCATGGATGTCTCATCCCTGGAAGTGTCCAAGGCCAGGTTGGACGGGGTTGGAGCAACCTGGGGTAGGGGAAGGTTCCCTGCCCATGCAGGGTGTGGAACAAGATGATTTTAAGATCTTTCCCCACCCAAACCATTCAGTGATTCTGTGATTGCCTCTCTCCACTTTGTATTCAAAACACGGTGATTTAACCGCTCTCTGCACTACAAAGTTCATTTGTGGGGGGGGTCCTGTGAACAAAAGAAAACCCTCTAATTGCAGATTTTCTGGAGCCTCTGAGGAACAAGGGCTGTGAGAGCACTTGGGAAGTGCCGAGTGATGACCCCGGCTCCCTTGTTTTGTTGTTTTAATGGGCCTTGCATGTCCCAGGGCTGAGTAACTGCACGGGGAGGAGCAGGGAGGAGCTGCCAGGCACCTCAGCCCTGATCAGATCGTTCGTAGCCGCTGGGTTTGGCCAGAGAGGGCCCTGCCCTACTCTTACTTTCCCTTTTGTGTCATCCGAATCCACTCCCAGGCCCTTTCCTCTCCAGAGGTTTAAGCAACCAGGAATGGTCAAGGTGAAGAGCTCTGTTGGGAGCAGGTAAAACCTCAAGTGAATACTCATTGCCATTAAAAATAAAAAAGAGATGAAAACAACACAGAAATTCGATGCATAAAAGATTTATTGCAGGAACAAGCTGAATAAATCACACAGAGAGTACAAAAGAAATCATGGTAAAACAGGAGGTACAAAGAGAATCGAAAAAATAAAGCTAAAAATCTCAACTCATGCAGATGTTGACAACCACAGCAAAATAAATGCAAATATGACATGAGGCTCATATAAACGACATAGACAATAAAGATTACAGAGAAGGAAAGGACAATTAAATTGCTACACATAATAAATTTACAAAAGAGAACACTGAGGACTAGATTGTCAAGGTGGAGATAAAGCAAAATAAAAAGCATAGGAAAATTAAAGGTTTAAAGAAAATACTAATGGCGAAAACAACTGGTACGAACAATTTCTAGATTTCTCCATGGCTGACAGACAACAGAGGATCTGAGCATGGCTCTAGCAGGGCCCGCAGGTGTCCCAGAACTTCTTGCTGTAGCGGGGCCAGACGCAAGGGCTGCAGGCGGGAGCAGCGCAGGCTCTGCCAAAGGTGCAGAGGCCCCCCGAGGCCTGGGTGGCGCCGGCGCCGTAGAGGCCGCCCAGCCCCAGGGAGCCGCCAAAGGCCGGTGCTCCGGAGGAGCCCACCACGGCTTGCTGGGGGAAGGAGCTGAGGATGGGGCCGGGGAAGGTGACCACCACGGGTGGCGGCTGGATCAAGGCGCTGGAGTCGGGGCACTGGCGGACACACGGTTCATTGCAGCTCTCAGCGATGGGCTGGGGCACGGCCACGCCGGTTCTGGGTGGGCACAGGTCCGTGCTGGTTTTGGGTGGGCACAGGTCGTAGCAGGACATCTTGGCGTGGGATGCGAGGCTGCTCTGCAAGAGAGGGCAGCCGTGGCAGGAGAGCAGCACAGGGCAGCGCCCGAGCCACAGGAGCCACGGCTGGAGCAGGGAGCCGCCAGCAGCAGCTCTCGCACACTTACCCTTGTCCTTGAGGAGGAGAAGGTGGCCAGGCCAGTGCTTGGTCCAGGCTGGTCCAGGCACGGCTTTTATAGCAGCCCCAGCATTGCTCAGCTCCAGCCGGGCCAATCTGCACAGGGGACACTCCCTGCTGCTGCTGCTGCTGCTGCTGCTGCTGCTGCTGCTGCTGCTGCTGACACCAGGGCTGTGCGGCCCCTGCCCCTCCTTGAGTCAGTGTCCCCCAGGTGCCACCCCAGCACTTCCCACTGCCCATACCATCTTCTCCTTCCTGCCACGTCAGACACTTGATAGCAGGGATGTCACCCAGGAATGGACTCCAGGAACACCTGTGAGGGTTTGGATGGTTGGGTCAAGAGTGGCAGGCGCCTGGTCCATGGAGGGGATGTGTGCATTATAGAACTGCCCAGCAGAGCCAGACTCCATCTGCCTATAATCAGGGCCCAAGGATTTCATCATGGTTGTGGAGAAACACTCCTCATGTCCTTCCTGATCTCCATGGGTCAAGGAGCAGAGATGTCCATATGGGCCAGACGGATTCCAATTTTGCCACACACCTTTCCACCATTAAAGGTGTTCCTGCAATCTGTTTGCAGGATGAAATCCCAGCTATCAAGTATCTGATGTGGCAGGAAGAACAAGATGGTCTGGGCAGCTGGAGGTGCTGGGGTGGCACCTGGGGGACGCTGACTCAGGGAGGGGCAGGGGCCGCACAGCCCTGGTGTCAGCAGCAGCAGCAGCAGCAGCAGCAGCAGCAGCAGGGAGTGTCCCCTGTGCAGATTGGCCCGGCTGGAGCTGAGCAATGCTGGGGCTGCTATAAAAGCCGTGCCTGGGCCAGCCTGGACCAAGCACTGGCCTGGCCACCTTCTCCTCCTCAAGGACAAGGGTAAGTGTGCAAGGGCTGCTGTTGGCGGCTCCCTGCTCCGGCCGTGGCTCCTGTGGCTCGGGCGCTGCCCTGTGCTGCTCTCCTGCCACGGCTGCCCTCTCTTGCAGAGCAGCCTCGCATCCCACGCCAAGATGTCCTGCTACGACCTGTGCCCACCCAAAACCAGCACGGACCTGTGCCCACCCAGAACCGGAGTGGCCGTGCCGCAGCCCATCGCTGAGAGCTGCAACGAGCTGTGCGCCCGCCAGTGCCCCGACTCCAGCGCCTTGATCCAGCCGCCACCCGTGGTGGTCACCTTCCCCGGCCCCATCCTCAGCTCCTTCCCCCAGCAAGCCGTGGTGGGCTCCTCCGGAGCACCGGCCTTTGGCGGCTCCCTGGGGCTGGGCGGCCTCTACGGCGCCGGCGCCACCCAGGCCTCGGGGGGCCTCTGCACCTTTGGCAGAGCCTGCGCTGCTCCCGCCTGCAGCCCTTGCGTCTGGCCCCGCTACAGCAAGAAGTTCTGGGACACCTGCGGGCCCTGCTAGAGCCACCCCAGCCCAGCACAAAGTCCCGTGCCTGCCTCAGCCCAGCCTGGAGAAGTTGAGCTCTGCAGCAGCTGCCCTGGCCTCCTGCAGCCCATGACACCTGGCCTGGATGAGGCTTCCCGCCAGCCCTCTCCTCTCCCAGCCTCTCCTGCCCCTTTATTCACAATAAAATTTTCCTGCATCGAATTCCTTTCTCTTCGTCTTCTTTTGGGAAGTCATGAAGACCATGGGGATGGGGGAGTTCCAAGAGTGTGTCAGGACATGGTGATCCAGGAATGCCCAGAGAGTATGGAAAATGGAAGGGCAAGGGGAAGGTAAAAAAGAAGAGGCAAGGGGGCAGCAGAGGTTAAAGTGGAGAAGAAAATTAAATCAAAGGTGAAGTGGAAAGATGCAAAGGAGAGCAGTGGGTTCCAGTCAAGTTGGAGAAGGAGAGGCGAAGGTGAAGGCAAACAACGACAGGGGCAAGGAGAAGGAGAAGGAGAAGGACAAGGACAAGGACAAGGACAAGGACGAGGAGCACCAAGCACTCTGCCTGAAGACACAGAGATACTTTTGCTCTCAAGCCAAAAGTCCAGGATCATTTACAGACCTCAAGCCATGCTGACAATGAGTCAGGTTGTCATTCTGGCAATGAGTAGGGTTGTCCCGGTATCTGGGAGCCATCCAGGGGCAAAGGCTTTCAGGGCTGCATCCCCTTTGTGCCACCATGGAGCTGCTAAAGGACCAGGGACTGAAATCAGAGAGAGGCTGCACCCTCACAACGACCTATACATTAAATTTCCTTCTCATCAGCTCCTTATCTTTGTCTTACTCTTTCCTCTTTGTATTTCCCCCTCTCCTTGTTTATAATCTTCTATTTCCAATTCTCGTTCTCATTCACCTCATTCTCCTTCTCCTTCTCATCCACCTTCTCCTTCTTCTTCTTCTTCTCCTTCTCCTTGTTGTCCCCTTCCTTCTCTAATCAAAACCCTTCCCATACACTCTCTCCTTTATTATTCCCTTTCTCCTTTGATTTCATTTTTTTCTCCTATTTAACCTCCACTGTCCCCTTCCCTCTTCTATTTCCCCTCGCCTTCCCATTTTCTATTCCTGTGCCCATGCCCACAACACATTTCCCATCCTACTCTTGGAACTCCCCCATCCCCAGGGCCTTCAGGACTTCCCAAAAGGAAACAAAGAGACAGGAGTTCGATGCAGGAAAACTTTATTGTGAATAAAGGGGCAGGAGACGCTGGGAGAGGAGAGGGTGATCAAGCCCCAGCCAGGCCAGGGGTCATGGGTTGCAGGAGGCCAGGGCAGCTGCTGCAGAGCTCAACTTCTCCAGGCTGGGCTGAGGCAGGCACGGGGCTTTGTGCTCGGCTGGGGTGGCTCTAGCAGGGCCCGCAGGTGTCCCAGAACTTCTTGCTGTAGCGGGGCCAGACGCAAGGGCTGCAGGCGGGAGCAGCGCAGGCTCTGCCAAAGGTGCAGAGGCCCCCCGAGGCCTGGGTGGCGCCGGCGCCGTAGAGGCCGCCCAGCCCCAGGGAGCCGCCAAAGGCCGGTGCTCCGGAGGAGCCCACCACGGCTTGCTGGGGGAAGGAGCTGAGGATGGGGCCGGGGAAGGTGACCACCACGGGTGGCGGCTGGATCAAGGCGCTGGAGTCGGGGCACTGGCGGGCGCACAGCTCGTTGCAGCTCTCAGCGATGGGCTGGGGCACGGCCACGCCGGTTCTGGGTGGGCACAGGTCCGTGCTGGTTTTGGGTGGGCACAGGTCGTAGCAGGACATCTTGGCGTGGGATGCGAGGCTGCTCTGCAAGAGAGGGCAGCCGTGGCAGGAGAGCAGCACAGGGCAGCGCCCCAGCCACAGGAGCCACGGCCGGAGCAGGGAGCCGCCAGCAGCAGCGCTGGCACACTTACCCTTGTCCTTGAGGAGGAGAAGGTGGCCAGGTCAGTGCTTGGCCCAGGCTGGTCCAGGCACGGCTTTTATAGCAGCCCCAGCATTGCTCAGCCTCAGCCGGGCCAATCTGCACAGGGGACACTCCCTGCTGCTGCTGCTGCTGCTGCTGCTGCTGCTGACACCAGGGCTGTGCGGCCCCTGCCCCTCCCTGAGTCAGTGTCCCCCAGGTGCCACCTCAGCACTTCCCGCTGCCCATGCCATCTTGTCCTTCCTGCCACGTCAGGTATTTGATAGCAGGGATGTCACTCAGGAATGGACTCCAGGAACACCTCTGAGGGCTTGAATGATTGGGGCATGCAGAGTAGGCACCTGCACCATGGAGGGGGTATGTGCATTATAGGACAGCTCAGCAGAGCTGGACTGCATGTGCCTGTGGACACTGCCCAGTGACCTCGGCCAGGATGAGGACAAACGATCCTTGTGTAAGGCCTGATTGACATGGGTCAAGAAGCAGAGATATCCATATGGTCCAGATCGCTTCCAGCCCTGCCACAGCCCTCTCTGCCATTAAAAGCGTTCCTGCAACCTCTTTTCTGGATGAAATCCCTGCTATCAAGGATCTGACGTGGCAGGAAGGACCAGATGGCCTGGGCGGCAGGAGGTGCTGGGGTGGCACCTGGGGGACGCTGACTCAGGGAGGGGCAGGGGCAGCACAGCCCTGGTGTCAGCAGCAGCAGCAGCAGCAGCAGGGAGTGTCCCCTGTGCAGATTGGCCCGGCTGGAGCTGAGCAATGCTGGGGCTGCTATAAAAGCCGTGCCTGGACCAGCCTGGGCCAAGCACTGACCTGGCCACCTTCTCCTCCTCAAGGACAAGGGTAAGTGTGCCAGCGCTGCTGCTGGCGGCTCCCTGCTCCGGCCGTGGCCCCTGTGGCTCGGGCGCTGCCCTGTGCTGCTCTCCTGCCACGGCTGCCCTCTCTTGCAGAGCAGCCTCGCATCCCACACCAAGATGTCCTGCTACGACCTGTGCCCACCCAAAACCAGCACGGACCTGTGCCCACCCAGGACCAGCGTGGCCGTGCCCCAGCCCATCGCTGAGAGCTGCAACGAGCCGTGTGTCCAGCAGTGTCCGGATTCCACCGCCTTGATCCAGCCGCCACTCGTGGTGGTCACCTTCCCCGGCCCCATCCTCAGCTCCTTCCCCCAGCAAGCCGTGGTGGGCTCCTCCGGAGCACCGGCCTTTGGCGGCTCCCTGGGGCTGGGCGGCCTCTACGGCGCCGGCGCCACCCAGGCCTCGGGGGGCCTCTGCACCTTTGGCAGAGCCTGCGCTGCTCCCGCCTGCAGCCCTTGCGTCTGGCCCCGCTACAGCAAGAAGTTCTGGGACACCTGCGGGCCCTGCTAGAGCCACCCCAGACCAGCACAAAGCCCCGTGCCTGCCTCAGCCCAGCCTGGAGAAGCTGAGCTCTGCAGCAGCTGCCCTGGCCTCCTGCAGCCCATCACACCAGGCCCGGCTGGGGGTGCCTGTCTGCCCTCTCCTCTCCCAGCCTCTCCTGCTCCTTTATTCACAATAAAATTTGCCTGCATCTAAGTCTTGTCTCTTTGTCTGCTTTCCAAACATTTGAAGACCCAGGGTATGGGAGGATTCCAAGAATGGGAGGGGAAATTCTGTAGTGGGGACAGCCAGGAGGAATGGGAAATGGATGGTCAAGGGGAAATGGAAGAGGGAAGGGGACAGTGGATGTTAAAATGGAAAAGAAAATGAAATCAAAGGGGAAAGGGAGCAACAAGATGGAGTATGGGAAGGGTTTGGATTAGGAGAAGGAGGAGGAGAAAAAGGAGAAGGAGAAGAAGGAAGAGGAGGATGAGAAGGAGAAGGACAACAAGAACTGGAAACAGAAGATTATAAACAAGGAGAGGGGGAAATATAAAGAGGAAAGACTAAGAGAAAGAGAATGATAAGGAGCTGATGAGAAGGAAATTTAATGTATAGGTCATAGTGAGGGTGCAGCCTCTCTCTGATTTCAATCCCTGGTCCTTTAGCAGCTCCATGGTGGCACAGAGGGGATGCAGCCCTGACAGCCTTTGACCCTGGGTAGCTCCCAGATACCAGGACAATCCTACTCATTGCCAGAATGACAACCTGACTCATTGTCAGAATGGCTTGAGGTCTGTAAAAGACCCTGGACTTTTGGCTTGAGAGCAAAAGGATCAGTCTGTCTTCAGGCAGAGTGCTTGGTGCTCCTTGTCTTTGTCCTTGTCCTTGTCCTTGTCCATGTCCATGTCCTTATCCTTGTCCTTGTCCTTGTCCTTTTCCTTGTCCTTCTCCTTGTCCTTGTCCTTGTCCTTGTCCTTGTCCTTGTCCTTGTCCTTCTCCTTCTCCTTCTCCTTCTCCTTCTCCTTCTCCTTCTCCTTGTCCTTCGCCTTCTCCAACTTTCCTGGTACCCACTGCTCTCCTTTGTATTCTTCCACTTCACCTTTGATTTAATTTCCCTCTCCACTTTTACCTCCTCTGACCCCTTCCCTCGTCTATTTTTACACCTGTGCCTCCTTTTCCATTTCCTGGGATTCCTGGATCACTGTCGACAACTCTTGGAACTTCCCATCCCATGGTCTTCATGATTCCGCAAAGGAGGGGAAGAGACAGGAATTCGTGCGAAAATTTTTTGTGAATAATGGAGGAGAGGCTGGGAGGAGAGAGCAGATGGGAGACCCAGCAGGCAGGGGTTCATGGGTTGCAAGAAGCCCATGGAGATGGTGCAGAGCTATCTTTTCAGGGGGTGAGAGCAGGAGGGGTTTGTGCGGTGGGTGCTCTAGGGGCCGCATGTCCCAGAATTCTGCTGGTAGGCGGGCAGAGCGGGCTGCAGGGGGAGCAGGAGGCTCTGCCAAAGTGCGAGGCACGAGGCCTTGGGATGGCGGGGCCCGTAGAGGCGCCAGCAGGGGCGAGGCGGTGCCTCCCGGAGGAAGCACCAGGCTTGGCTGGGGGAGGAGCTGAGGAGGGGGCCGGGAAAGGTGACAACGGGTGGCGGCTGGATCAAGGCGCTGGAGTCGGGGCACTGGCGGGCGCACAGCTCGTGGCAGCTCTCAGCGATGGGCTGGGGCACGGCCACGCCGGTTCTGGGTGGGCACAGGTCCGTGCTGGTTTTGGGTGGGCACAGGTCATAGCAGGACATCTTGGCGTGGGATGCGAGGCTGCTCTG
>JAVTVJ010002465.1:0-18230 GCA_034509425.1 Eopsaltria australis
GCCATGGACGTGCCCTGAGTGCACATTCAGAGGCACCTTCGTGGCTTGTCAGGCCACGACACTGAAACTAAATTGGCAACGTGGCTTCTTGGGATGACATTTTGTCCTTTGAAATATCTGCACCAACTGGTCTGGAGCTGCTTTCTGAGCCCACGCCTTGGGGACAGCTGTGAGGGGCTGAGGGCTGGCTTGAAGCAGGTTCTGGGAGCAGCCCCACAGCCTCACCTGCACAGCAGGCACTGCCACAGTCCCTAGAGATCACATCACCTTCCCTGCACCCACCTTTTAGACGTGCTTTAAATGTCAGCTGGTGCTGATCTCCCCCTTGGAGCCCTGTGAACAAAGACTGGTTTAGTTCCTATGGGGAAATTCTTTCCTGCAGCGCGTGGGATTTCCCGCTGCCTCCTGTGATGGGGATGCTCGGGGAGTGCTGGCCTTTGGGGGCAGCTGCCTGGGCAGGGGCTGAGCTCGGGGCCATGTTGGGCCCGTGGCCCCCAGCAGCAGCAGCCACGGGGTCCAAAGCCCAGTACAGCCTGCACTGCCCCTGCAGGTGTCACCTGAGCAGGGGACAGGGGCCAGTGACCGCTGCTAGCAGCAGAAACCCGGGCAGGATGAGGAACCTCTCGCTGGGCTTGAACAATCGGGGCACAGGGCAATGCAAAGCTGGGGTGGGAAGCAAAGCCCAGAGCCTTTGGAGGCTCCAAGCCTTAAACATCAGGCTCTGCAGCACCCCAGATCCAGGTCCCACAGTTGCCAAGGCTGTCATGGCCTTCAGAGCATGAACAGGGATCGTGCATCCCGGTGGGCTCTGGGCTCAGGAGTCTCTGTGGCTCCAGCAGGACGGCTGGCAGAAGGTTTCCTGCTTTGGTGGCATTGCTGCAGGGGCCGCTCCTGTCAGAGCCCCCTCTCTGCTGGGGACAGCTTTGCTCTTTGGGACGCCGCTCTGCAGCAGCCCAGGAACACGAGCAGTGCCCAGTGCCGCGAGTGCTGTCAGTGGGGTCCCCCTGTGCACAGGGACCCCCAGTCCCGGGGCAGCCATGCCCGCACCCGCAGGGACCTGCAGCCCCGGGAACCCGGAGCAAGTGGAAACCACAACTGTGCAAATGCTGCTTGTGGCTAAAGGAATTGCAGAGACGTGGTGTTTTAAAAAGTATTTACCAAACATCAGCAAAACCTATGGTTTACAGAACATCTTCTATTACAACAATCCTTATCACAACAATTCTTATAAAAACAACAATCCTTATCACAACAATTCTTATAAAAACAACAATCCTTATCACAACAATTCTTATAAAAACAACAATCCTTATAACAACAATTCTTATAAAAACAACAATCCTTATAACAACAATTCTTATAACAACAATTCTTATAAAAACAACAATCCTTATAACAACAATTCTTATAACAACAATTCTTATAACAGCAACAATCCTTATAAAAACAACAATCCTTATAAAAACAACAATCCATAGAACGTATATACATGGGAGCCTATAGACTAACAATCTTCAAAGCATTTTTACAGAAAACCACTAACATATAGAACGTATTTACAGAGGAGTCACACTTGTGGCCATCATCCCTGTCAGTCCTGGAAGAAAGAAAGCAGCGTGGTCAGGTCCAAGGCAGGCTGGGTGTGGTGTTTGTCCCCTCTGGGCTGGGTGTCCCTTGGCAGGGCCACCCAGCCCAGTCCCAGTCTGACAGCAGGGGACAAACTGCCTGCGGGCGCGGCATGGGGAGGATGTGCCTGTAATGCTGCTGGAGGACCCATACTTATTCTGGAATCCTGGGCTTCTCCTCATCCTTCTCATCTACATCCATGTCCTCGAGGTCATCCTTCTCATCAACTTCCATGTCCTTGAGGTCGTCCTTCTCATCTACGTCCATGTCCTTGAGGTCATCCTCATCTACTTCCATGTCCTCGAGGTCGTCCTCATCTACTTCCATATCCTCGATGTCATCCTTCTCATCAACCTCCATAGCCTCGATGTCGTCCTTCTCATCTACCTCCAGATCCTCGATGTCGTCCTCCACATTGACCTCCGTATCCTCAACAGACTCTTCCACAGGCACCTCCATCATCTCCTCCATACCCGGCTCCATGTGGTCCACGGTGTCTCCGTCAGGCTGCATCAGGGAACACAACCTCTCAGTGGGGTCCCTGTCCCACACTACCCCACAGGGCTGCAGCCCCCCTGGGCAGCTGGGGGTGCCCAGCTCCATGGAGTGGCACTGTACCTCCAGTGGGACAGGAATGCAGTTCTGCTGGGATGGGACCCTCACTGCACGCAGCAGGACAGGTGCGAGCAGCAGGACAGGTGTGAGCAGCAGGAAAGGTGCGAGCAGCAGGAACATCTTGGCACCAAGGGACAGAGCACAGAGGGAGTCAGAAGTGACCGTTGGCAGCAGCTGAAGTGGCAGTTGTGCTTCTGGTCAGGTCCTGGACTCTTCACCTGGAACATTCCAGGAATTGTTACATCACGGAAGTTTCAGGGCCATTCCACAGTGGGAGACGGGGTTGGTAGAATGATCAAATCCTTGAATGGTTTGGCTTGGAAGGAACCCTAAAGATCATGTGGTTCCAACCTGAGCAACCACCCACCACACCAGGTTGCTCTGGACCCTATCCAGCCTGGCCTTTGATGTTCCCAGGGATGATCCCCCTGTGCCAGGAACCAGCACCCTTATAGTAAAGAACTTCCTCCCATCATCAGATCTATTCCAGCGGTCTTTCATTTTTATCCCATTACTCCTTGTCCTGTCACTGCACTTCCTGAGGAAGAGTCTCTCTCCCACTTCACTGTAGCCACTTCACAGCCTGGCAAGGTGCTCTGAGGTCTCCACACAAGCTTCTCCTCTCCAGCCTCAACAGCCCCAACAGCTGCAACTTTCTCAGCCTTTCCCCACAGGGAAGGTGCTCCAGTGCCCTCAGCAACTTCATGGCCTCCTCTGGCACTCAGCAGCTTCCCTGGGACCAACAGGGGACATCAGCCCTGGGGGTGTCCAACAACCCATGCAAGACACTGGCCTTGGGAATTGCCAAAGGCTGGCAGCTCTGCGGTTCTCAAAGTTATGAAGAGAGGAGGAGAAAATGAACAGGAGCAGGGCAGGGAGCCTGAACCCCAGAGATGGAAAGCTCATGATCCTGGGTGCCCATGTAGTGCTTGTGGATGGTTTAATGGTAGCCCTGGTATCTCTTCCAAGGCTGTGGGGATGTTTGTGGTGGAAGAAGTCCAGAAGAACATTTCTGATCACCAATGTGTAGGAGATGATCTTTGGCAGAGGAAGAGGTTGAATTTTCCTGGGAAGGAGATGATGATTCCGTTTCTGGAAAGGGAAGCTGAGCAAAGTGCTGCCAGATCTTGGTGTTTCTGCGGGTGCTGGCATGGCCAGCCTGGGGCTTCCTGTGCACAAGGGGCTCCCACTGCTGCCAATGCCAGCACTGGCTGTGTTCCTGGGCTGGGGCAGAGCAGTGTGGCCAAGAGCAAAGCTGTCACTAGCACAGAGAAGGGTGAGACATGAGTGGCCCCTGCAGCGATGCCACCAGAGCCTGCTCAGTGACTCGTGCTCAGGGCATGGAGATGTCCTTCAGCTTCACAATGCCTCAGCTGCACTTGCCGTCTTTCTGTGCAACAGTGATTGTGGCCCAGATCAACACTCCTCGAACCAACACAATGTGTTTTCTAGAATTTCTGTGTCATTTCTGTGTGGCTTTACCCTTGCCCTGACTCTGTGCACAGTGCTCCCAGTTGCTGCCAAAGCTGCAGCAGTGCTCTGAAATACCGGGACCTTTGTTTGTAGGTCAGTGTCCTGGCTTAGGCAGGAGGGGTCAAAATCTAGGAAGTGATCTATGGTGCAGGAAGGAATAGAACTCCCTTCCTGTGAGAGAGAGCCAATAATCAGGTTGTTTTAAGGATTGATATGTAGGTGAACCAATTAAAAAGTTGATCCGCCTTCGGGGCAAAAACCATCTAGAAGCAGAGACCCTCTGAGGCTCTTCCTCTTTGGACCTGCTGCTGTGTGGAGAGGAGCATCTCCTGCTTCTCTCGCGGGTAAGGCCCCAGCCCCCCCACTCCTTCCAAGGAGGGAGGGGAGGGAGGGGGGAAGGGAGGTTTATGGCAGCCGTGCCGCTGCAGCCGGGAATGGGGGAGGAAACGGCTGGAATTTTCAGCAGATCCAGCTCAGCCGCTGTGTCAGCTACCCCAGACAGGGCCAGGCCCCTGCTCCGGGCCAGGCAAGGACCGGGCCGGCTCCATCCAGCTCGGGCCAGGCCCTGCCCTGTCACCCCGCGCCCAGATGGCCCCAGCAGGCTGAGCCAGCTGCGCAGAGCCGGGCACAGAGACTCTGAGAGCTTCTGCCATGCAGCTGGGACCTGTTCAAACAGCCCGGCAGGGAGCACAGGATCCTCACACTGCCAGAGAGAGAGAGACTGAGATTAACTCTCTCCATGCCTGGACTAAACTTACAGACACCCATCCTTCCTGGCAGAGAGAGGAACGAGTGAGGACATCTACAGAAATGCAGCATAGAGACTTTCCAGTCAGTGAGGAAAACAGAACTGATAGCTAGAAGGAGGAGCAAGAGAAGTGCTTCAAGAGGGAAGCTGAAAACTCTTTTGGAGAACCATGGTTGGGGACTGAGCTAACAAATTCCCTGTGATAGATTAAGATATAGTCCAAAAGGGGGATGTGAGGTTCTCATTGCAGCCAATGAACTGAAATCCCTGGGTAAAGACAAGTAGGTGTTGAAAAAGTACAGCCTGATGAGAAACTTGAACCAAGAGAGAGGAGAGGCTGTGACCCAGAGCCCTGGTCCCGGGGGGAATGCTAGAGAACCTGAGTTGTCATGAGAACCTGTGTTGCTACGCACAGAAGAAGGGCTTTTCTTTGTTGCTGCACTTGAACTGTGCATCCTTAAAACGGGTACCCTGTGGACTGTTCATAACCCACCAGAGTGGCTGTGGGAAGGCTACTGCTATGGGAGGGATCCGCCATTAAGCTGGTCTTTCTTCCGGGCGGCGGCTGATGGTGAGGCAGAAGACCAATAAAAACTGTATTTTTCTTACAGAAAATCCATGGTGTAAGCAAAAGCAACTTCTCTCCCTAAATGAACTGGAACAAGAGCTATTTCTGAGGTGCTAAACTGACTGGAGGTCAAAGTGTTGTCTTTTGTATGTTGTCAGGGAGAATGAAATAGAGAGGTGGGGGAAGGAGGGGTGGTCTGAGGAGTTTGTTCTGGTTTTTCTTGGTTTTTCTCTTTCCCTTTGTCTTAGGTATAGTAATAAAGGTTTCTTTGTACTTGATAAAGTTTGAGCCTGCTTTGCCTACTCCTAATGCTCATCTCACAACAAACAATCAAGTAAATTTGGGTAAGTGTGCTGGCATTTAGCCACTAACCTGACTAGGCGAACTGAAACCACTACAGTCAGGCTGTTAGTGCAGGGTCACACGTGCGGCTGAAGCTGCAGACAGGAGAGAGAGAAGCCAAGCTCCCAGACAAAGACAATGGGGAAAGTGAGACGAGAGAAGAGAGAAGAAGGAAAAGGTACAGACATGCAAGGCATTGGGGTGGGTGGGCCGTGGGATTCCTGCCTTTTCTTAGAGGCCAGGTTCCCCGGTGCACTCAATGACTGCCTCTTCCTGAGACTTAATTGCTGCCTTAGGAGCTCATGGGTGCTGAAAGCAGAGCCCTGTGCTTTGTGATCCCTTGGGGATCCCTTGGCTTGTCAGGCCACGACACTGAAACTAAATTGGCAACGTGGCTTCTTGGGATGACATTTTGTCCTTTGAAATATCTGCACCAACTGGTCTGGAGCTGCTTTCTGAGCCCACCCCTTGGGGACCGCTGTGAGGGGCTGAGGGCTGGCTTGAAGCAGGTTCTGGGAGCAGCCTCACAGCCTCACCTGCACAGCAGGCACTGCCACAGTCCCTAGAGATCACATCACCTTCCCTGCACCCATCTTTTAGACGTGCTTTAAATGTCAGCAGGTGCTGATCTCCCCCTTGGAGCCCTGTGAACAAAGACTGGTTTAGTTCCTATGGGGAATTTCTTTCCTGCAGCGCGTGGGATTTCCCGCTGCCTCCTGTGATGGGGATGCTCGGGGAGTGCTGGCCTTTGGGGGCAGCTGCCTGGGCAGGGTCTGAGCTCGGGGCCCTGTTGGGCCCGTGGCCCCCAGCAGCAGCAGCCACGGGGTCCAAAGCGCAGTACAGCCTGCACTGCCCCTGCAGGTGTCACCTGAGCAGGGGACAGGGGCCAGTGACCGCTGCTAGCAGCAGAAACCCGGGCAGGATGAGGAACCTCTCGCTGGGCTTGACCAATCTGGGCACAGGGCAATGCAAAGCTGGGGGGGAAGCAAAGCCCAGAGCCTTTGGAGGCTCCAAGCCTTAAACATCAGGCTCTGCAGCACCCCAGATCCAGGTCCCACAGTTGCCAAGGCTGTCATGGCCTTCAGAGCATGAACAGGTATCGTGCATCCCTGTGGGCTCTGCGCTCAGGAGTCTCTGTGGCTCCAGCAGGACGGCTGGCAGAAGGTTTCCTGCTTTGGTGGCATTGCTGCAGGGGCCGCTCCTGTCAGAGCCCCCTCTCTGCTGGGGACAGCTTTGCTCTTGGGGACGCCGCTCTGCAGCAGCCCAGGAACACGAGCCGTGCCCAGTGCCGCGAGTGCTGTCAGTGGGGTCCCCCTGTGCACAGGGACCCCCAGTCCCGGGGCAGCCATGCCAGCACCCGCAGGGACCTGCAGCCCCGGGAACCCGGAGCAAGGTGAAACCACAACTGTGCAAATGCTGCTTGTGGCTAAAGGAATTGCAGAGACGTGGTGTTTTAAAAAGTATTTACCAAACATCAGCAAAACCTATGGTTTACAGAACATCTTCTATTACAACAATCCTTATCACAACAATTCTTATAAAAACAACAATCCTTATAACAACAATTCTTATAAAAACAACAATCCTTATAACAACAATTCTTGTAACAACAATTCTTATAAAAACAACAATCCTTATAACAACAATTCTTATAACAACAATTCTTATAACAGCAACAATCCTTATAAAAACAACAATCCTTATAAAAACAACAATCCATAGAACGTATTTACATGGGAGCCTATAGACTAACAATCTTCAAAACATTTTTACAGAAAACCACGAATATATAGAACGTATTTACACAGGAGTCACACTTGTGGCCATCATCCCTGTCAGTCCTGGAAGAAAGAAAGCAGCGTGGTCAGGTCCAAGGCAGGCTGGGTGTGGTGTTTGTCCCCTCTGAGCTGGGTGTCCCTTGGCAGGGCCACCCAGCCCAGTCCCAGTCTGGCAGCAGGGGACAAACTGCCTGCGGGCGCGGCATGGGGAGGATGTGCCTGTAATGCTGCTGGAGGACCCATACTTATTCTGGAATCCTGGGCTTCTCCTCATCCTTCTCATCTACATCCATGTCCTCGATGTCCTCGAGGTCATCCTTCTCATCTACGTCCATGTCCTCGAGGTCATCCTCATCTACTTCCATGTCCTCGAGGTCGTCCTCATCTACTTCCATGTCCTCGATGTCATCCTTCTCATCAACCTCCGTAGCCTCGATGTCGTCCTTCTCATCTACCTCCATATCCTCGATGTCGTTCTCCACATTGACCTCCGTATCCTCAACAGACTCTTCCACAGGCACCTCCATCATCTCCTCCATACCCGGCTCCATGTGGTCCACGGTGTCTCCGTCAGGCTGCATCAGGGAACACAACCTCTCAGTGGGGTCCCTGTCCCACACTACCCCACCGGGCTGCAGCCCCCCTGGGCAGCTGGGGGGTGCCCAGCTCCATGGAGTGGCACTGTACCTCCAGTGGGACAGGAATGCAGTTCTGCTGGGATGGGACCCTCACTGCACGCAGCAAGACAGGTGCGAGCAGCAGGACAGGTGTGAGCAGCAGGACAGGTGTGAGCAGCAGGAAAGGTGCGAGCAGCAGGAACATCTTGGCACCAAGGGACAGAGCACAGAGGGAGTCAGAACTGACCGTTGGCAGCAGCTGAAGTGGCAGTTGTGCTTCTGGTCAGGTGCTGGACTCTCCACCTGGAACATTCCAGGAATTGTTACATCACGGAAGTTTCAGGGCCATTCCACAGTGGGAGACGGGGATGGTAGAATGATCAAATCCTTGAATGGTTTGGCTTGGAAGGAACCCTAAAGATCATGTGGTTCCAACCTGAGCAACCTCCCACCACACCAGGTTGCTCTGGACCCTATCCAGCCTGGCCTTAGATGTTCCCAGGGATGGTCCCCCTGTGCCAGGAACCAGCACCCTTATAGTAAAGAACTTCCTCCCATCATCAGATCTATTCCAGCGGTCTTTCATTTTTATCCCATTACTCCTTGTCCTGTCACTGCACTTCCTGAGGAAGAGTCTCTCTCCCACTTCACTGTAGCCCCTTCACAGCCTGGCAAGGTGCTCTGAGGTCTCCACACAAGCTTCTCCTCTCCAGCCTCAACAGCCCCAACAGCTGCAACTTTCTCAGCCTTTCCCCACAGGGAAGGTGCTCCAGTGCCCTCAGCAACTTCATGGCCTCCTCTGGCACTCAGCAGCTTCCCTGGGAACAACAGGGGACATCAGCCCTGGGGGTGTCCAACAACCCATGCAAGACACTGGCCTTGGGAATTGCCAAAGGCTGGCAGCTCTGCGGTTCTCAAAGTTATGAAGAGAGGAGGAGAAAATGAACAGGAGCAGGGCAGCGAGCCTGAACCCCAGAGATGGAAAGCTCGTGATCCTGGGTGCCCGTGTAGTGTTTGTGGATGGTTTAATGGTAGCCCTGGTATCTCTTCCAAGGCTGTGGGGATGTTTGTGGTGGAAGAAGTCCAGAAGAACATTTCTGATCACCAATGTGTAGGAGATGATCTTTGGCAGAGGTAGAGGTTGAATTTTCCTGGGAAGGAGATGATGATTCCGTTTCTGGAAAGGGAAGCTGAGCAAAGTGCTGCCAGATCTTGGTGTTTCTGTGGGTGCTGGCATGGCCAGCCTGGGGCTTCCTGTGCACAAGGGGCTCCCACTGCTGCCAATGCCAGCACTGGCTGTGTTCCTGGGCTGGGGCAGAGCAGTGTCGCCAAGAGCAAAGCTGTCACTAGCACAGAGAAGGGTGAGACATGAGGGGCCCCTGCAGCGATGCCACCAGAGCCTGCTCAGTGACTCGTGCTCAGGGCATGGAGATGTCCTTCAGCTTCACAATGCCTCAGCTGCACTTGCCTTCTTTCTGTGCAACAGTGTTTGTGGCCCAGATCAACACTCCTCGAACCAACACAATGTGTTTTCTAGAATTTCTGTGTCATTTCTGTGTGGCTTTACCCTTGCCCTGACTCTGTGCACAGTGCTCCCAGTTGCTGCCAAAGCTGCAGCAGTGCTCTGAAATAACGGGACCTTTGTTTGTAGGTCAGTGTCCTGGCTTAGGCAGGAGGGGTCAAAATCTAGGAAGTGATCTATGGTGCAGGAAGGAATAGAACTCTGTCCTGGTTTGAAGGACAGGTGTCTGTTAAGGAAGGCAGGAGCCTCCCTTGGGATGGGAAACTGTAACCCCTCTCCCTCCGAATTATTATAAATTTGAAATCAAGAGGCTCTCAGGCAAAGATATGGGAATAGGAATAACAGTTTTTTACTACTATCTAAAACAAAGGATAACAAATAACAACAACTATAACGTTAACTAACAAACAGAACCAGAAACCCAGTGGCAGCCTGCTCGGCTTCAGGCACCTTTTCCCTTCGGTGCAGTTCCAGTCACAGCCTTCAGGGGCGCTCTGGGTGCGGTGATTCCCCGGTGGCTGCAGGGGGCGCTCTGGGTGCGGTGATTCCCCGGTGGCTGCAGGGGGCGCTCTGGCGTGAGTTCAGGTAGCACACGGCGAATGGCGACTGCCCGAAGCACGGAGGGATGGAGGAGAGCTCTTGCTCCACAGACCCTCGGGAGGGGCAGCTGGTGTCGGTGCCACAGCAGGATCCCCGGACACAGGGAGCTGGGACGGTACGGGGTCTCCACGTGCAGGGAAAAACCCCGCTACAATGTAGCGGAGAAAACTCGGAGCGGGCTGGTGGCAGGCAGGTCGGCTCCGGATGGGGCAGAGGGCAGAGACTCACAGCAGACAGACCGGCAGCTCCGCGCTGGCTTCTCAGGGGCCGTGGGTTCAGCAGACAGCAGCTCTGACCGTCCCGCTCCGAGGGTCCCGAGCAAGAGGGCGTGACCTCCTCTCTGCCCTTGCTTTTCAGTCTCTCCAAATCTCGCGTTACCAGGCTCTGCTTCCGTGAGGGGCAATTTTGCCCCACCCTGCCACGGAGAAAGGCTCTAGCCTTGTGCTTTGTTTCTCTTAAGTACCCAGTCATTTGTGTCCTAGCAACCAATGGGAGAAAAATTCCTGAGGAAAAGAACTAGATCCAACCTTCAACATTCTCCACCCCGAATTTTTTTCCCATGCAAACACCTTACATCAAATTTAAACTTTCGAGGTATATACATACATGCAGATACAGATACAAGTGCAGTGTCATAAGTAGTTCACCCTAAAACAAGATCTCCTTGAGGTATGCATCGGGTCTCTTCATCTCTTTGCATCACTCACCAGGTGCAGTCCGGTCTCTGAGCAAAGACAACTCCCCGGATGGGATTGTCTTTACTTGAGGCAGAGTTTACTCAAACAGTCTTTCCCAGCATACTTCTCATGTGTACTACTGGAACTTTATCTCCATCTGTTGTTCGCAAGGGGTCAGAGTGGGCAGGCCCGGCCCGGCTGGAGGAACCTCGGGTGTTCACTAACCATGTGGCCTTTGCTAAATTAGTCTCCCAGTTCTTGAACGTCCCCCACCCAGTGCTTTCAAGGTGGTTTTGAGCAGGCCATTGTACCGTTCAACTTTCCCAGCTGCTGGTGCATGATAAGGGATATGGTACACCCACTCGATGCCATATTCCCTAGCCCAGGTGTTTATAAGGCTATTTTTGAAGTGAGTCCCATTGTCGGATTCAATTCTCTCGGGGGGACCATGTCTCCAAAGAACCTGTTTTTCGAGGCCCAGGATGGTGTTCCGGGCAGTGGCATGAGGCACAGGGTAGGTCTCCAGCCATCCTGTGGTGGCTTCCACCATTGTGAGAACATAGCGCTTGCCTTGGCGGGTTTGGGGCAGTGTGATGTAATCAATCTGCCAAGCCTCTCCATACTTGTATTTGGACCACCGTCCACCATACCATAGAGGCTTTACCCGCTTGGCCTGTTTGATCGCAGCGCACGTCTCACAATCATGGATCACCTGGGAGATACTGTCCATGGTTAGGTCCACCCCTCGGTCTCGTGCCCACTTATAGGTGGCCTGAGGCATCATGGGCCCATCGGGCTAGGAACAGCTCCCCTTTGTGTTGCCAGTCTAAATCTATCTGTGCCACCTCAATCTTTGCGGCGTGATCTACCTGCTTGTTGTTCTGGTGTTCTTCGTTAGCTCGGCTCTTAGGGACATGGGCGTCTACATGGCGGACTTTTTCGGGTAGCTTCTCTACCCGAGTGGCAATGTCTTTCCATTCATCAGCTGCCCAGATTGGCTTTCCTCTACGCTGCCAGTTGGCCTTTTTCCACCTTTCCAGCCAACCCCATAGAGCATTGGCTACCATCCACGAATCAGTGTAGAGATAGAGCTTTGGCGACTTCTCTCTCTCAGCAATGTCCAGGGCCAGCTGAACAGCTTTGAGTTCAGCAAATTGGCTCGACCCACCCTCTCCTTCAGTGGCTTCTGCAACTTGTCGTGTGGGGCTCCACACAGCTGCTTTCCACTTCCGGTTCATCTTTATGATGCGACAGGAACCATCAGTGAAAAGGGCGTAGCACTTTTCTTCATCTAGCAGTTGATTATATGGTGGAGCCTCCTCAGCCCGGGTCACTTGTTCTTGCTCCTCTTCATCAGTGAGACCAAAACTCTCACCTTCTGGCCAGTTCGTAATTATTTCTAGGATCCCAGGGCGGTTCGGATTTCCAATGCGGGCGCGCTGTGTGATAAGTGCGATCCACTTACTCCATGTGGCATCGGTGGCGTGGTGGGTAGAGGGAGCCTTTCCTTTGAACATCCACCCCAGCACTGGTAGTCGAGGTGCCAGGAGGAGTTGTGCTTCAGTGCCAATTACCTCTGAGGCGGCTTGAACTCCTTCATAGGCGGCCAAGATTTCCTTCTCTGTGGGGGTGTAGTTGGCTTCAGACCCTCTGTAACTCCGGCTCCAGAATCCCAGCGGTCGGCCTCGAGTCTCTCCAGGCACCTTCTGCCAAAGGCTCCAGGACAAGCCCTTGTTCCCGGCTGCAGAGTAAAGCACATTCCTCACCTCTGGTCTCGTCCTTACTGGGCCAAGCGCTACTGCATGAGCGATCTCCTGCTTGATCTGGGCAAATGCTTGTTGCTGTTCAGGGCCCCAGTGAAAATCGTTCTTTTTGCGGGTGACCAGGTAGAGAGGGCTCACAATCTGGCTGTACTCTGGAATGTGCATCCTCCAAAAGCCTATGGCCCCTAGGAAAGCTTGCGTTTCTTTTTTGTTAGTTGGTGGAGACATCACAGTGATCTTATTGATGACCTCCGTGGGAATCTGGCGCCGTCCATCTTGCCATTTTACCCCCAAGAACTGGATCTCTCGAGCAGGTCCCTTGACTTTGCTTTTCTTGATGGCAAAACCGGCTTCCAGGAGGATCATGATGATCTTCTCTCCTTTCTCAAATACTTCTGCTGCCGTGTTCCCCCACACAATGATGTCATCGATGTATTGGAGATGCTCTGGAGCCTCACCCTCTTCCAGTGCAGCCTGGATCAGTCCATGGCAGATCGTGGGGCTGTGCCTCCACCCCTGGGGTAACCGATTCCAGGTATATTGCACACCCCTCCAGGTGAAGGCGAACTGAGGCCTGCACTCCGCTGCCAGAGGGATGGAGAAGAACGCATTGGCGATGTCAATGGTGGCATACCATTTTGCTGCCTTGGACTCCAGCTCGTACTGGAGCTCCAGCATGTCTGGCACGGCAGCACTCAATGGTGGAGTCACTTCATTCAAGCCACGATAGTCCACAGTCAATCTCCATTCCCCGTCAGACTTGTGCACAGGCCAGATGGGGCTGTTGAAGGGTGAGTGGGCTTTACTGACCACTCCTTGGCTTTCTAGGTCGCGGATCATCTTGTGGATGGGGATCACGGCGTCTCGATTCGTCCGGTACTGCCGGCGGTGCACTGTCGAGGTGGCAATTGGCACTTGTTGCTCTTTTACTCTCAGGAGTCCCACTGCATTTGGATTTTCCGATAGTCCAGGCAAGGTGTTCAGTTGCCTGATGCCCTCTGCCTCCACAGCCGCTATTCCGAAAGCCCACCTGAGTCCCTTTGGGTCTTTGTAATAGCCATTCCGGAGGAAGTCTATGCCCAGAATACATGGGGCCTCTGGACCAGTCACAATGGGGTGTTTCTGCCACTCCTTCCCGGTCAGGCTCACCTCGGCTTCCAACAAAGTTAATTGCTGTGATCCCCCTGTCACCCCGGCAATAGAAACAGGTTCTGTCCCCACATGTCTCGATGGAATTAAGGTACACTGCGCACCAGTATCAACTAACGCTTCATATTTTTGTGGTTCTGATGTGCCAGGCCATCGGATCCACACTGTCCAAAAGACCCGGTTTTCCCGTGCCTCTTCCTGGCTAGAGGCAGGGCCCCTCTAGCTCTGGTTGTCATTTCTTTCTTGGGCATACATGGTAGAGGTCCCCTCGAGGGGATCTAAGAGATCGTCCTCTCTTCTGTAATATCTGGCATCTCGGTCACGGGAGGCTGAGGCTACTTTCACTTTAGTAGACCCCCCGCCTCGGTTAGTATTTCCCTCCTTGAGCTGCTGTACCCGTGCTGCCAGGGCAGCAGTGGGTTTCCTATCCCACTTCCTCATGTCTTCTCCGTGATCACACAGGAAGAACCACAGCTCAGATCGTGGGGTGTACCCTCTCTCCCTGGCTGGGGGGCGCTGGGCTCTGACTTTGGGGCTTGTGACTCGCACTGGTGCTGCACTCATCAACCTCATCTCCTCCCTCACCTCTCTCATCATCTCCTCTCTGAGGTCTTTGACCACAGCAGAGACCTGAGCCTGTATTGGGCCACTGATCATACTATCATAATTCCTGAGTTTGGTGGCTATGGAGCCCACTGTCTCTCGGTTGTCATCAGCATTAATTGTTGCAATGAAGATGGTGTATTGGGAGGGCCCTAGCTTTGCCAGATTCCACAACATTTGCCCTGTACACTTGACCTTGTCGGGGTCGTTATCATGTTGTCCATCCCTCCCAAAGAGTACCTCCAATATTGCCACCTCCCTCAGCTGTTGGATTCCCTCCTCAAGGGTCTTCCATGGTCTTCTATGATGATACTCCTGCATTCTCTCCCTGTTGACAAACCTCTCTCTTACACTTATTAAAAGCCGTTCCCAGAGAGACAGGGGCCCGTCATCTCTTCCAAATACCTGATCAACCCCTGAGTCCTGGGACAAGGGTCCCAGCTGCCTTGCCTCAATACTATCCAGCTGCACGCCCATACCCATAAGGTCCCAGACCCGAAGTAACCAGGTTGTAAAAGGCTCACGACCCCGTCGCACAATGTCTTTTCGTAGATTACGGAGACTGTCATACCCCAGGGACTCAGTAGTGATTTCAATCCTTGGCCTCCCTACTGGTTGAGAGGGCCCTGCTTCCCCATCATTACTCACTGGCTGCTCTGGTTTGATCTTAGTCTTCTTCTTTTCACAGGGGCAACTGCTACTGGCTGTGGCTGCCCCTCTGATCTGACTGAAGCCTGAGCGGTGATAGTGTCCCTGGGTTCCTCTGCTGCCTCATTAGACTCTCCCTCTTTGGGGTAGGGGAAGGGTTTCCCACCAGCTGGGCAAGTGTATTCCTTCAGCACTTGGCCCATCTCGCGTATCTCTTTCACCAGGACTCCCACCCAATCCGGGTGGGTTGTTTCTGAGGTGGGTTGTGGGACCGGGTCAGACTCTGTAGCAACATCCCTAGTGTCTGGGGCAATGTCAGGTTCTGGGATGGTGTCCCTAGTTTCTGGGGCCATGTCAGGTTCTGTGGCTACATCCCTAGTCTCTGGGGCCGTGTCAGGTTCTGTGGCAGCATCCCTAGTTTCTGGGGCCGTGTCAGGTTCTGTGGCTACATCCCGAGTTTCCAGGGCCAGGTCAGTTTCTGTGGCAGCATCCCTAGTCTTTGGGGCCGTGTCAGGTTCTGGGGCCCCATCCCTATTGTCTGGGGTAGATGTCAGAGTGGCTATCCAAGTCAGAGCCCCCTTATCCCTGAATGCTAAATAGAGCAGGCCTATCAGCAACACCAGCCACTGTATGGTATCATTAGCATCTAAAGAAGATTTGAACCCCTCAAAGATTGGCGGGATAGGCCCAAAGAGCTGGGTGAAGGGTTGTGAGAACATTTCTTTTGGTGTCACTTCCTCACAGTAAGTACCATTATTAAAGTAACCCTGAAAACATGTCATTAGTGTGTGGTAGCTGTGAATCCACATGCCTGCCTTCCAGAGGAAGTTGAAAATCCATGAATTCCTCACCTTATTGACCCATGACACAAACTGTATAACAGCCACTGTAGCCTTAGTTATAGGGCCCATGTTTAGATATGGGGCTGCAAATGGGAGAGAAACAGCTGTGACCACTTGCCATACAAACCGGAATAAGCAAGACCACATGGTGCAAGCTAATGAGGTTCCTATATCCAGCACACAAAAACTGCGTTACTCAAGAACTGTTATCCTTCTTCCCCTCGATGCCCTCGTGCCCCACCGTTGGGCGCCAAAATCTGTCCTGGTTTGAAGGACAGGTGTCTGTTAAGGAAGGCAGGAGCCTCCCTTGGGATGGGAAACTGTAACCCCTCTCCCTCCGAATTATTATAAATTTGAAATCAAGAGGCTCTCAGGCAAAGATATGGGAATAGGAATAACAGTTCTTTACTACTATCTAAAACAAAGGATAACAAATAACAACAACTATAACGTTAACCAACAAACAGAACCAGAAACCCAGTGGCAGCCTGCTCGGCTTCAGGCACCTTTTTCCTTTGGTGCAGTTCCAGTCACAGCCTGCAGGGGCGCTCTGGGTGCGGTGATTCCCCGGTGCCTGCAGGGGCGCTCTGGGTGCGGTGAATTACCGCGGTGCCTGCAGGGGCGCTCTGGCGTGAGCTCAGGTAGCACACGGCAAATGGCAGCTGCCCGAAGCACGGAGGGATGGAGGAGAGCCCTTGCTCCACAGACTCTCGGGAGGGGGGGGCAGCTGGTGTCGGTGCCGCAGCAGGATCCCCGGACACAGGGAGCTGGGACGGTAAGGGGTCTCCACGTGCAGGGAAAAACCCCGCTACAATGTAGCGGAGAAAACTCAGAGCGGGCTGGTGGCAGGCAGGTCGGCTCCGGATGGCGCAGAGGGCAGAGACTCACAGCAGACAGACCGGCAGCTCCGCGCTGGCTTCTCAGGGGCCGTGGGTTCAGCAGACAGCAGCTCTGACCGTCCAGCTCCGAGGGTCCAGAGCAAGAGGGCGTGACCTCCCTCTGCCCTTGCTTTTCAGTCTCTCCAAATCTCGCGTTACCAGGCTCTGCTTCCGTGAGGGGCAATTTTGCCCCACCCTGCCACGGAGAAAGGCTCTACCCTTGTGCTTTGTTTTTCTTAAGTACCCAGTCATTTGTGTCTTAGCAACCCATGGGAGAAAAATTCCTGAGGAAAAGAACTAGATCCAACCTTTCAAGCAAACTCCTTCTGGGAGAGAAGAGCGAATAATCAGGTTGTTAAAGGGATTTGGGATATGTAGGTGAACGCAATTAAAAAGTTGTATCGCCTCGGGCAAAAACATGCTGAAGCAGAGACCTCTGAGGCTCTTCTCTTTGGGACTGCCTGGGCTGTGTGGAGAGGAGATCTCCTGTTCTCGCTGGTAAGGCAGCCCCCCCATCTCTTATCAAGGAGGGAAGGGGGGGGAGGGGGGAAGGGAGGTTTATGGCAGCCGTGCCGCTGCAGCCGGGAATGGGGGAGGAAACGGCTGGACTTTTCAGCAGATCCAGCTCAGCCGCTGTGTCAGCTACACCAGACAGGGCCAGGCCCCTGCTCCGGGCCAGGCAAGGACCGGGCCGGCTCCATCCAGCTCGGGCCAGGCCCTGCCCTGTCCCCCCGGGCCCAGATGGCCCCAGCAGGCTGAGCCAGCTGCGCAGAGCCGGGCACAGAGACTCTGAGAGCTTCTGCCATGCAGCTGGGACCTGTTCAAACAGCCCGGCAGGGAGCACGGGATCCTCACACTGCCAGAGAGAGAGAGACTGAGATTAACTCTCTCCATGCCGGACTAAACTTACAGACACCCATCCTTCCTTGCAGAGAGAGGAACGAGTGAGGACATCTACAGAAATGCAGCAGAGAGACTTTCCAGTCAGTGAGGAAAACAGAACTGATAGCTAGAAGGAGGAGCATGAGAAGTGCTTCAAGAGGGAAGCTGAAAACTCTTTTGGAGAACCATGGTTGGGCACTGAGCTAACAAATTCCCTGTGATAGATGAAGATATAGTCCAAAAGGGGGATGTGAGGTTCTCATTGCAGCCAATGAACTGAAATCCTTGGGTAAAGACAAGTAGGTGTTGAAAAAGTACAGCCTGATGAGAAACTTGAACCAAGAGAGAGGAGAGGCTGTGACCCAGAGCCCTGGTCCCAGGGGGAATGCTAGAGAACCTGAGTTGTCAGGAGAACCTGTGTTGCTACGCACAGAAGAAGGGCTTTTCTTTGTTGCTGCACTTGAACTGTGCATCCTTAAAACGGGTACCCAGTGGACTGTTCATAACCCACCAGAGTGGCTGTGGGAAGGCTACTGCTATGGGAGGGATCCACCATTAAGCTGGTCTTTCTTCCGGGCGGCGGCTGATGGTGAGGCAGAAGACACATAAAAACTGTATTTTTCTTACAGAAAATCCATGGTGTAAGCAAAAGCAACTTCTCTCCCTAAATGAACTGGAACAAGAGCTATTTCTGAGGTGCTAACCTGACTGGAGGTCAAAGTGTTGTCTTTTGTATGTTGTCAGGGAGAATGAAATAGAGAGGTGGGGGAGGGAGGGGTGGTCTGAGGAGTTTGTTCTGGTTTTTCTTGGTTTTTTTCTCTTTCCCTTTGTCTTAGGTATAGTAATAAAGGTTTCTTTGTACTTGATAAAGTTTGAGCCTGCTTTGCCTACTCCTAATG
>JAVTVJ010002466.1:0-26582 GCA_034509425.1 Eopsaltria australis
TGTGTCACAATAATGCCGCCACTGAAACAATAGAGTCACTAGACTGTCAAAAGACAAACACTGTTGTGTAACAACAGGGCCACGTGTGTCATAATAGGGCATCAAGGGTGTCACAATAGAGGACCTTTATGTCACAATAGAGCCACCATGGTGTCACCATAGAATCACGTTAGTGTCACAGTAGAGCAACTAGTGTCACAATAGAGCCACTCTACTGTCATCATAGAAACACCATTGTGTCACAATAGAGCCACCATGGTGTCCCAGTAGAACCACGTTAGTGTCACAATAGAGCGACTGGTGTCACAATAGAACCACTCTGCTGTAACCATAGAAGCATCGTTGTGTCACAATTGAGCCGCTAGTGTCACAAGAGAGCCCAGAGAGTGTCACAATGGAGCCCAGAGAGTGTCCCAATAGAGCCACTCTAATATCACTGTTGAACTACTAGAGTATCATAATGGAATCACTAGTGTCACAACAGTTCCACCCGAGTGTCCCAGCAGAGCCATTATTGTGTCACAATATGGCCACTCTAGGCCCACAATAGAGCCAATATACTGTCACAATAGCTCCTCTATAGTGTCACAGTACATCCACTCTAGTGTCACGAGAAAGTCATTATTGTATTACAATGTAACACCTATAGTGCCACAGTAGAGAGTCAAAATTCTGTCACAATAGAGCCACTAGAGGGTCACAATGGAGTCACTCTATAGTTACAAGCGAGCATCTAGCGTGTCACAATACAGCAGCTATAGTGTCACAAGGGAGCCACTGTATTCTCACAAGAGAGCCACTCGAATATCACAAGTGAGCCACTAGTGTCACAGTAGAGCTACTGAAGCTGCACAATGCAGCCACCACTGTGCCACAATAGTGCCGCTAGTGTAACAATAGAGCCACTCGAATGTCACAATTCAGCTACAATGGTGTCAAAATAGAGCCAATATTGTGTCACAGTACAGCCACTACTGTGTCACAATCAAGCAACTCTAGTGGCACAAAAGAGCCACTAGTGCAACAATTAGATAGCCATTATACTGCCACAATACAGCCACTATTGTGTCACAATAATGCCGCCACTGAAACAATAGAGCCTCTAGACTGTCAAAAGAGAAACACTGTTGCGTCACAGCAGGGCCACTTGGGTCATAATAGTGCATCAAAGGTGTAGCAATAGAGCACCTTTATGTCACAATAGAACCATCATGGTTTCACAATAGAACCATGTTAGTGTCACAGTAGAGCGACTAGTGACACAATAGAGCCACTCTACTGTCATCATAGAAACACCGTTGTGTCCCAATTGAGCCGCTAGTGTCACAAGAGAGCCCAGAGAGTGTCACAATGGAGCCCAGAGAGTGTCGCAGTAGAGCTACTCTGACATCACTCTAGAACACTAGAGTATCACAATAGAGTCCTTAGTGTCACAACAGTTCCGCCCGAGTGTCCCTGCAGAGCCATTATTGTGTCACAATAGGGCCACTCTAGGCCCACAATAGAGCCACTATACTGTCACAATAGCTCCTCTATAGTGTCACAGTACATCCACTCTAGTGTCACGAGAAAGTCATTATTGTATCACAATGAAACATCTCCAGTGCCACAGTAGAGAGTCACAATTGTGTCACAATAGAGCCACTAGAGGGTCACAATGGAGTCACTCTATAGTCACATAAGAGCAACTAGCGTGTCACAATACAGCAGCTATAGTGTCATAAGGGAGCCACTGTATTCTCACAAGAGAGCCACTCTAATGTCACAAGTGAGCCATTAGTGTCACAATAGAGGTACTGAAGCTCCATAATGTCGCCACCATGGTGCAACAATAGTGCCGCTCGTGTAACAATAGAGCCACTCGAATGTCACAATTCAGCTACATTGGTGTCAAAATAGAGCCAATATTGTGTCACAATACAGCCACTATTGTGTCACAAGAAGCATCTAGTGGCACAAAAGAGCCCTAGTGCAAAATTAGATAGCCATTATACTGGCCACAATACAGCCATATTGTGTCACAATAGTGCGCCACTGAAACAAAAGAGCCACTAGACTGTCAAAGCAACATGTTGTGTCACAAAGAGGCGGCTAGTGTCATAATAGTGATTCAGGGTGTTCACAATAGAGGCACTTTATGTCAAATAGAGCCACCATGGTGTCACAGAAGAGCATGTTAGTGTCAAATAGAGCGACAAGTTCACAGTAGAGGCAACTCACTGTCACATAGAACACTTGTGTCCTAATGAAGTCGTGAATGTCAAAAGAGAGCCAAAGAAGTGTCACAATGGAGCCCAGAGAGTGTCGCAGTAGAGCCTTCTAATAGCCACCTTAGACATATAGTATCACAATAGAGTCTAGTGTGCACGTTCACTGGAGTGTCCCAGCAGAGCATTACTGTGTCACAAATAGGGCAGCTCTAGGCTCACAATAAGAGCCACTCTAATGTCACAATACAGCTACAATGGTGTCACAATACAGCCACTATGGTGTCACAATACAGGCAATATCATGTCCACATAGAGCCACTCTCATGCCATCATAGAGCCACTCTAGGGTCACAGTACATCCACTATTGTGTCACAATACAGCCACTATTGTGTCACAATCAAGCAACTCCAGTGTCACAGTAGAGCCATTAGTGTAACAATTAGACTGCCATTATACTGCCACAATACAGCCACTATGTGTAAATAGTGCCGCCACTGGAAACATAGAGCACTAGACTGTCAAAAGAGAAACACTGTTGTGTCACAACAGAGCCGCTAGGGTCATAATAGGGCCCATGCAGTGTCACAATACCGCTCCTTTATGTCACAATTGAGCCACCATGGTGTCACCATAGAGCCACGTTAGTGTCACAATAGAGCGACTAGTGTCACAATAGAGCCACTCTACTGTCAGAAACACCGTTGTGTCACAACTGAGCCACCAGTGTCACAAGAGAGCCCCGAGAGTGTCACAATGGGGCCCCAAGAGTGACGTAAGAGAGCCACTTTAATATCACTGTCAAACCACTAGAGCATCACAATAGAGTCACACGTGTCGCAGCAGTTCCACTAGTGTGTCCCAGCAGAGCCATTATTGTGTCACAATAGAGCCACGCTAGGCTCACAATAGAGCCACTATGGGGTCACAATGGAGTCACTTTCGGGTCACAAGAGAGCAACTATAGTGTAACAATAGAGCAACTATTGTGTCACAATACAGCAGCTATAGGGTCACAATAGACACTGTAATATCACAAGTGAGCCACGGTAATTTTACAATAGAGCCGCTAGTGTCACAAGTGAGCCACTATTATGTCACAATATAGCCAGCATGGTGTCACAATAGAGCCACTATTCTGTCACAATAGAGTCACTGGTACAAAAAATAGACTGTTGTTATACTGCCACAATACAGCCACTATTGTGTCACAATAGTGCCGCCACTGAAACAATAGAGCATCTAGACTGTCAAAAGACAAACACTGTTGCGTCACAACAGAGCCGCTAGGGTCATAAAATGGCCCATGCGGTGTAACAATACCGCTCCTTTATGACACAATAGAGCCACCATGGTGTCCCAGTAGAACCACGTTAGTGTCACAGTAGAGCGACTAGTGTAACAATAGAGCCACTCTACTGTCATCATAGAAACACCGTTGTGTCACAATTAAGCCACTAGTGTCCCAATAGAGCCACTCTAATATCACTGTTGAACTACTAGAGTATCATAATGGAATCACTAGTGTCACAACAGTTCCACCCGAGTGTCCCATCAGAGCTATTATTGTGGCACAATAGGGCCACTCTAGGCTCACAATAGAGCCACTATACTGTCACAATAGCTCCTCTATAGTGTCACAGTACATCCACTCTAGTGTCACGAGAAAGTCATTATTGTATCACAATGAAACATCTATAGTGCCACAGTAGAGAGTCACAATTGTGGCACAATAGAGCCACTAGAGGGTCACAATGGAGTCACTCTATAGTCACAAGAGAGCAACTAGCGTGTCACAATACAGCAGCTATAGTATCACAAGGGAGCCACTGTATTCTCAAAAGAGAGCCACTCTAATGTCACAAGTGAGCCACTAGTGTCACAATAGAGGTACCGAAGCTCCACAATGCAGCCACCACTGTGCCACAATAGTGCCGCTAGTGTAACAATAGAGCCACTCGAATGTCACAATTCAGCTACAATGGTGTCAAAATACAGCCAACATTGCGCCACAATACAGCCACTATTGTGTCACAATCAAGGAACTCTAGTGGCACAAAAGAGCCACTAGTGCAACAATTAGATACCCATTATAATGCCACAATACAGCTATTGTGTCACAATAATGCCGCCACTGAAACAATAGAGTCACTAGACTGTCAAAAGACAAACACTGTTGTGTAACAACAGGGCCACGTGTGTCATAATAGGGCATCAAGGGTGTCACAATAGAGGACCTTTATGTCACAATAGAGCCACCATGGTGTCACCATAGAATCACGTTAGTGTCACAGTAGAGCGACTAGTGTCACAATAGAGCCACTCTACTGTCATCATAGAAACACCATTGTGTCACAATAGAGCCACCATGGTGTCCCAGTAGAACCACGTTAGTGTCACAATAGAGCGACTGGTGTCACAATAGAACCACTCTGCTGTAACCATAGAAGCATCGTTGTGTCACAATTGAGCCGCTAGTGTCACAAGAGAGCCCAGAGAGTGTCACAATGGAGCCCAGAGAGTGTCCCAATAGAGCCACTTTAATATCACTGTCGAACTACTAGAGTATCATAATGGAATCACTAGTGTCAAAACAGTTCCACCCGAGTGTCCCAGCAGAGCCATTATTGTGTCACAATAGGGCCACGCTAGGCCCACAATAGAGCAACAATAGCTTCACAAAAGCTCCTATATAGTGCCACAGTACATCCACTCTAGTGTCACGAGAAAGTCATTATTGTATCACAATGAAACATCTATAGTGCCACAGTAGAGAGTCACAATTGTTTCACAATAGAGCCACTAGAGGGTCACAATGGAGTCACTCTATAGTCACAAGAGAGCAACTAGCGTGTCACAATACAGCAGCTATAGTGTCACAAGGGAGCCACTGTATTCTCACAAGAGAGCCACTCTAATGTCACAAGTGAGCCACTAGTGTCACAATAGAGGTACTGAAGCTCCACAATGTAGCCACCACTGTGCCACAATAGTGCCGCTAGTGTAACAATAGAGCCACTCTAATGTCACAATTCAGCTACAATGGTGTCAAAATAGAGCCAACATTGCGCCACAATACAGCCACTACTGTGTCACAATCAAGGAACTCTAGTGGCACAAAAGAGCCACTAGTGCAACAATTAGATACCCATTATACTGCCACAATACAGCCACTATTGTGTCACAATAATGCCGCCACTGAAACAATAGAGCCTCTAGACTGTCAAAAGAGAAACACTGTTGCGTCACAGCAGGGCCACTTGGGTCATAATAGTGCATCAAGGGTGTCACAATAGAGCTCCTTTATGTCACAATAGAGCCATCATGGTTTCACAATAGAACCATGTTAGTGTCACAGTAGAGCGACTAGTGACACAATAGAGCCACTCTACTGTCATCATAGAAACACCATTGTGTAAAAATTGAGCCGCAAGTGTCACAAGAGAGCCCAGAGAGTGTCACAATGGAGCCCAGAGAGTGTCGCAGTAGAGCTACTCTGATATCACTCTAGAACACTAGAGTATCACAATAGAGTCCCTAGTGTCACAACAGTTCCGCCCGAGTGTCCCTGCAGAGCCATTATTGTGTCACAATAGGGCCACTCTAGGCCCACAATAGAGCCACTATACTGTCACAATAGCTCCTCTATAGTGTCACAGTACATCCACTCTAGTGTCACGAGAAAGTCATTATTGTATCACAATGAAACATCTATAGTGCCACAGTAGAGAGTCACAATTGTGTCACAATAGAGCCACTAGAGGGTCACAATGGAGTCACTCTATAGTCACAAGAGAGCAACTAGCGTGTCACAATACAGCAGCTATAGTGTCATAAGGGAGCCACTGTATTCTCACAAGAGAGCCACTCTAATGTCACAAGTGAGCCATTAGTGTCACAATAGAGGTACTGAAGCTCCATAATGTCGCCACCATGGTGCAACAATAGTGTCGCTCGTGTAACAATTGAGCCACTCTAATGTCACAATTCAGCTACATTGGTGTCAAAATAGAGCCAATATTGTGTCACAATACAGCCACTATTGTGTCACAAGAAAGCAACTCTAGTGGCACAAAAGAGCCACTAGTGCAACAATTAGATAGCCATTATACTGCCACAATACAGCCACTATTGTGTCACAATAGTGCCGCCACTGAAACAAAAGAGCCACTAGACTGTCAAAAGACAAACACTGTTGTGTAACAACAGAGCCGCTAGGGTCATAATAGTGCATCAAGGGTGTCACAATAGAGCACCTTTATGTCACAATAGAGCCACCATGGTGTCACCATAGAGCCATGTTAGTGTCACAATAGAGCGACAACTGTCACAGTAGAGCAACTCTACTGTCATCATAGAAACACCATTGTGTCCTAATTGAGCCGTGAATGTCAAAAGAGAGCCCAAAGAGTGTCACAATGGAGCCCAGAGAGTGTCGCAGTAGAGCCTCTCTAATACCACTCTAGAACACTATAGTATCACAATAGAGTCCCTAGTGTCGCAACAGTTCCACTGGAGTGTCCCAGCAGAGCCATTACTGTGTCACAATAGGGCCGCTCTAGGCTCACAATAGAGCCACTATGGGGTCACAATACAGCTACAATGGTGTCACAATACAGCCACTATGGTGTCACAATACAGGCAAAATCATGTCCACATAGAGCCACTATCATGCCATCATAGAGCCACTCTAGGGTCACAGTACATCCACTATTGTGTCACAATACAGCCACTATTGTGTCACAATCAAGCAACTCCAGTGTCACAGTAGAGCCATTCGTGTAACAATTAGACTGCCATTATACTGCCACAATACAGCCACTACTGTGTCACAATAGTGCCGCCACTGAAACAATAGAGCCACTAGACTGTCAAAAGAGAAACACTGTTGTGTCACAACAGAGCCGCTAGGGTCATAATAGGGCCCATGCGGTGTCACAATACCGCTCCTTTATGTCACAATAGAGCCATCATGGTGTCACCATAGAGCCACGTTAGTGTCACAATAGAGCGACTAGTGTCACAATAGAGCCACTCTACTGTCAGAAACACCGTTGCGTCACAATTGAGCCACCAGTGTCACAAGAGAGCCCCGAGAGTGTCACTATGGGGCCCCAAGAGTGACGTAATAGAGCCACTTTAATATCACTGTCAAACCACTAGAGCATGACAATAGAGTCACTCGTGTCGCAACATTTCCACTAGTGTGTCCCAGCAGAGCCATTATTGTGTCACAATAGAGCCACGCTAGGCTCACAATAGAGCCACTATGGGGTCACAATGGAGTCACTCTCGGGTCACAAGAGAGCAACTATAATGTAACAATAGAGCAACTATTGTGTCACAATACAGCAGCTATAGGGTCACAATAGACACTGTAATCTCACAAATGAGCCACGGTAATTTGACAGTAGAGCCGCTAGTGTCACAAGTGAGCCACTATTATGTCACAATACAGCCAGCATGGTGTCACAATAGAGCCACGATTCTGTCACAATAGAGTCACTGGTACAAAAATTAGACTGCTGTTATACTGCCACAATACAGCCACTATTGTGACACAATAGTGCCGCCACTGAAAGAATAGAGCCACTAGACTGTCAAAAGACAAACACTGTTGCGTCAAAACAGAGCCGCTAGGGTCATAATAGGGCCCATGCGCTGTCACAATACAGCTCCTTAATGTCACAATAAAGCCACCATGATGTCCCAGTAGAACTACGTTAGTGTCACAGTAGAGCGACTAGCGTCACAATAGAGCCACTCTACTGTCATCATAGAAACACCGTTGTGTCACAATAGAGCCACCATGGTTTCCCAGTAGAACCACGTTAGTGTCACAATAGAGCGACTGGTGTCACAATAGAACCACTCTGCTGTAACCATAGAAACATCGTTGTGTCACAATTGGGCCGCTAGTGTCACAAGAGAGCCCAGAGAGTGTCACAATGGAGCCCAGAGAGTGTGCCAATAGAGCCACTCTAATATCACTGTCGAACTACTAGAGTATCATAATGGAATCACTAGTGTCAAAACAGTTCCACCCGAGTGTCCCGGCAGAGCCATTATTGTGTCACAATAGGGCCACTCTAGGCCCACAATAGAGCAACAATAGCTCACAAAAGCTCCTATATAGTGCCACAGTACATCCACTCTAGTGTCACAAGAAAGTCATTATTGTATCACAATGAAACATCTATAGTGCCACAGTAGAGAGTCACAATTGTGTCACAATAGAGCCACTAGAGGGTCACAATGGAGTCACTCTATAGTCACAAAAGAGCAACTAGCAGGTCACAATACAGCAGCTATAGTGTCACAAGGGAGCCACTGTATTCTCAAAAGAGAGCCACTCTAATGTCACACGTAAGCCACTAGTGTCACAATAGAGGTACTGAAGCTCCACAATGCAGCCACCACTGTGCCACAATAGTGCCGCTAGTGTAACAATAGAGCCACTCGAATGTCACAATTCAGCTACAATGGTGTCAAAATAGAGCCAACATTGCGCCACAATACAGCCACTATTGTGTCACAATCAAAGAAACTCTAGTGGCACAAAAGAGCCACTAGTGCAACAATTAGATAGCCATTATACTGCCACAATACAGCCACTATTGTGTCACAATAATGCCGCCACTGAAAGAATAGAGCCACTAGACTGTCAAAAGACAAACACTGTTGTGTAACAACAGGGCCACGTGTGTCATAATAGTGCATCAAGGGTGTCACAATCGAGCACCTTTATGTCACAATAGAGCCACTATGGTGTCACCATAGAATCACGTTAGTGTCACAGTAGAGCGACTAGTGACACAATAGAACCACTCTACTGTCATCATAGAAACACCGTTGTGTCCCAATTGAGCCGCTAGTGTCACAAGAGAGCCCAGAGAGTGTCACAATGGAGCCCAGAGAGTGTCGCAGTAGAGCCACTCTAATATCACTGTCGAACTACTAGAGTATCATAATGGAATCACTAGTGTCACAACAACTCCACCTGAGTGTCCCAGCAGAGCCATTATTGTGTCACAATAGGGCCACTCTAGGCTCACAATAGAGCCACTATACTGTCACAATAGCTCCTCTATAGTGTCACAGTACATCCACTCTAGTGTCACGAGAAAGTCATTATTGTATCACAATGAAACATCTATAGTGCCACAGTAGAGAGTCACAATTGTGTCACAATAGAGCCTCTAGAGGGTCACAATGGAGTCACTCTATAGTCACAAGAGAGCAACTAGCGTGTCACAATACAGCAGCTATAGTGTCACAAGGGAGCCACTGTATTCTCTCAAGAGAGCCACTCTAATGTCACAAGTGAGCCACTAGTGCGACAGTAGAAGTACTGAAGCTCCACAATGAAGCCACCACTGTGCCACAATAGTGCCGCTAGTGTAACAATAGAGCCACTCTAATGTCACAATTCAGCTACAATGGTGTCAAAATAGAGCCACTATTGTGTCACAATACAGCCACTATTGTGTCACAAGAAAGCAACTCTAGTGGCACAAAAGAGCCACTAGTGCAACAATTAGATAGCCATTATACTGCCACAATACAGCCACCAAAGTGTCACAAAAGTGCCGCCACTGAAACAATAGAGCCACTAGACTGTCAAAAGAGAAACACTGTTGTGTCACAACGGAGACACTTGGGTCATAATAGTGCATCAAGGGTGTCACAACAGACCACCCTTATGCAGCAGTAGAGCCACCATGGTGTCACAATAGAACCACGTTAGTGTCACAGTAGAGCGACTAGTGTCACAATAGAGCCACTCTACTGTCATCATAGAAACACCATTGTGTCCCAATTGAGCCACTAGTGTCACAAGAGAGCCCAGAGAGTGTCACAATGGAGCCCAGAGAGTGTCGCAGTAGAGCCACTCTAATATCACTCTAGAACACTAGAGTATCACAATAGAGTCCCTAGTGTCACAACAGTTCCACTGAGTGTCCCTGCAGAGCCATTATTGTGTCACAATAGGGCCGCTCTAGGCTCACAATAGAGCCACTATACTGTCCCCATAGCACCACTAGAGTGTCACAATACTGCCACTGTAGTGTCACACTACATCCACTCTAGTGTCACAAGAAAGCCATTCTTGTGTCACAATGAAGCAATTATTGTGCCCCAGTAGAGCCACTTTTGTGTCCTAATACATCCACTAGCATGTCACAATAGAGCAACCAGAGGGTCACAATGGAGTCTCTCTATTGTCACAAGAGAGCAACTAGAGTGTCACAATACAGCAGCTATAGTGTCACAAGTGAGCCACTGTAATCTCGCAAGAGAGCCACTCTAATGTCACAAGAGAGCCACTCTAAGGTCACAAGAGAGCCACTAGTGTCACAATAGAGCTACTCTAGCTTTACAATGTAGCCACCATGGTGCCACAATAGTGCCGCTACTGTCACTATAGAGCCACTCTAATGTCACAATACAGCTACAATGGTGTCACAATACAGCCGCTATGGTGTCACAATACAGGGAAAATCATGTCCGCATAGTGCCACTGTCATGTCATCATAGAGCTACTCTTGGGTCAAAGTACATCCACTATTGTGTCACAGTACAGCCACTATTGTGTCACAATCAAGCAACTCCAGTGTCACAATAGAGCCATTAGTGTAACAATTAGATAGCCATTATACTGCCACAATACAGCCACTATTGTGTCACAATAGTGCCGCCACTGAAACAATAGAGCTACTAGACTGTCAAAAGAGAAACACTGTTGTGCCACGACAGAGCCACTTGGGTCATAATAGTGCATCAAGGGTGTCACAATAGAGCACCTTTATGTCACAATAGAGCCACCATGGTGTCACCATAGAGCCATGTTAGTGTCACAATAGAGCGACTAGTGACACAATAGAGCCACTCTACTATCATCATAGAAACACCGTTGTGTCCCAATTGAGCCGCTAGTGTCACAAGAGAGCCCAGAGAGTGTCACAATGGAGCCCAGAGAGTGTCGCAGTAGAGCCACTCTAATATCACTGTCGAACTACTAGAGTATCATAATGGAATCACTAGTGTCAAAACAGATCCACTGGAGTGTCCCAGCAGAGCCATTATTGTGTCACAATAGGGCCACTCTAGGCCCACAATAGAGCCACTATACTGTCACATTAGCTCCTCTATAGTGTCACAGTACATCCACTCTCGTGTCACGAGAAAGTCATTATTGTATCACAATGAAACATCTATAGTCCCACAGTAGAGAGTCACAATTGTGTCACAATAGAGCCACTAGAGGGTCACAATGGAGTCACTCTATAGTCACAAGAGAGCAACTAGCGTGTCGCAATACAGCAGCTATAGTGTCACAAGGGAGCCACTGCATTCTCACAAGAGAGCCACTCTAATGTCACAAGTGAGCCACTAGTGTCACAATAGAGGTACTGAAGCTCCACAATGCAGCCACCACTGCGCCACAATAGTGCCGCTAGTGTAACAATGGAGCCACTCGAATGTCACAATTAAGCTACAATGGTGTCAAAATAGAGCCAACATTGCGCCACAATACAGCCACTATTGTGTCACAAGAAAGGAACTCTAGTGGCACAAAAGAGCCACTAGTGCAACAATTAGATAGCCCTTATACTGCCACAATACAGCCACTATTGTGTCACAATAGTGCCGCCGCTGAAACAATAGAGCCACTAGACTGTCAAAAGACAAACACTGTTGTGTCACAACAGAGCCGCTAGTGTCATAATAGTGCATCAAGGGTGTCACAATAGAGCTCCTTTATGTCACAATAGAGCCACCATGGTGTCACCATAGAGCCATGTTAGTGTCACAATAGAGCGACAAGTGTCACAATAGAGCCACTCTACTGTCATCATAGAAACACCATTGTGTCACAATTGAGCCGTGAGTGTCACAAGAGAGCCCAGAGAGTGTCACAATGGAGCCCAGAGAGTGTCGCAGTAGAGCCACTCTAATACCACTCTAGAACACTAGAGTATCACAATAGAGTCCCTAGTGTCGCAACAGTTCCACTGGAGTGTCCCAGAAAAGCCATTATTGTGTCACAATAGGGCCGCTCTAGGCTCACAATAGAGCCACTCTAATGTCACAATACAGCTACAATGGTGTCACAATACAGCCACTATGGTGTCACAATACAGGCAAAATCATGTCCACATAGAGCCACTATCATGCCATCATAGAGCCACTCTAGGGTCACAGTACATCCACTATTGTGTCACAATACAGCCAGCATTGTGTCACAATCAAGCAACTCCAGTGTCACAATAGAGCCATTAGTGTAACAATTAGACTGCCATTATACTGCCACAATACAGCCACTATTGTGTCACAACAGTGCCGCCACTGAAACAATAGAGCCACTAGACTGTCAAAAGAGAAACACTGTTGTGTCACAACAGAGCCGCTAGGGTCATAATAGGGCCCATGCGGTGTCACAATACCGCTCCTTTATGTCACAATAGAGCCACCATGGTGTCACCATAGAGCCACGTTAGTGTCACAATAGAGCGACTAGTGTCACAATAGAGCCACTCTACTGTCAGAAACACCGTTGTGTCACAACTGAGCCACCAGTGTCACAAGAGAGCCCCGAGAGTGTCACAATGGGGCCCCAAGAGTGACGTAAGAGAGCCACTTTAATATCACTGTCAAACCACTAGAGCATCACAATAGAGTCACACGTGTCGCAGCAGTTCCACTAGTGTGTCCCAGCAGAGCCATTATTGTGTCACAATAGAGCCACGCTAGGCTCACAATAGAGCCACTATGGGGTCACAATGGAGTCACTCTCGGGTCACAAGAGAGCAACTATAATGTAACAATAGAGCAACTATTGTGTCACAATACAGAAGCTATAGGGTCACAATAGACACTGTAATATCACAAGTGAGCCACGGTAATTTGACAGTAGAGCCGCTAGTGTCACAAGTGAGCCACTATTATGTCACAATACGGCCAGCATGGTGTCACAATAGAGCCACGATTCTGTCACAATAGAGTCACTGGTACAAAAATTAGACTGCTGTTATACTGCCACAATACAGCCACTTTGTGTCACAATAGTGCCGCCACTGAAACAATAGAGCCACTAGACTGTCAAAAGACAAACACTGTTGCGTCAAAACAGAGCCGCTAGGGTCATAATAGGGCCCATGCGCTGTCACAATACAGCTCCTTAATGTCACAATAGAGCCACCATGGTGTCCCAGTAGAACCACGTTAGT
The DNA here is from genome assembly GCA_034509425.1 of Eopsaltria australis. Lineage (NCBI taxonomy): Eukaryota > Metazoa > Chordata > Aves > Passeriformes > Petroicidae > Eopsaltria > Eopsaltria australis. The sequence goes on from JAVTVJ010002466.1 coordinate 13,440, forward strand.
GTCACAATAGAGCGACTAGTGTCACAATAGAGCCACTCTACTGTCATCATAGAAACACCGTTGTGTCACAATTGAGCCGCTAGTGTCACAAGAGAGCCCAGAGAGTGTCACAATGGAGCCCAGAGAGTGTCCCAATAGAGCCACTCTAATATCACTCTCGAACTACTAGAGTATCATAATGGAATCACTAGTGTCACAACAGTTCCACCTGAGTGTCCCAGCAGAGCCATTATTGTGCCACAATAGGGCCACTCTAGGCCCACAAGAAAGCCACTATACTGTCACAATAGCTCCTCTATAGTGTCACAGTACATCCACTCTAGTGTCACGAGAAAGTCATTATTGTATCACAATGAAACATCTATAGTGCCACATTAGAGAGTCACAATTGTGTCACAATAGAGCCACTAGAGGGTCACAATGGAGTCACTCTATAGTCACAAGAGAGCAACTAGCGTGTCACAATACAGCAGCTATAGTATCACAAGGGAGCCACTGTATTCTCAAAAGAGAGCCACTCTAATGTCACAAGAGCCACTAGTGTCACAATAGAGGTACTGAAGCTCCACAATGCAGCCACCACTGTGCCACAATAGTGCCGCTAGTGTAACAATAGAGCCACTCTAATGTCACAATTCAGCTACAATGTGTCAAATAGAGCCAATATTGCGCCACAATACAGCCACTATTGTGTCACAAGAAAGGAACTCTAGTGGCACAAAAGGCCATAGTGCAACAATTAGATAGCCCTTATACTGCCACAATACAGCCACTATTGTGTCACAATAGTGCCGCCGACTGAAACAATAGAGCCACTAGACTGTCAAAAGACAAACACTGTTGTGTCACAACAGAGCCGCTAGTGTCATAATAGTGCATCAAGGGTGTCACAATAGAGCTCCTTTATGTCACAATAGAGCCACCATGGTGTCACCATAGAGCCATGTTAGTGTCACAATAGAGCGACAAGTGTCACAATAGAGCCACTCTACTGTCATCATAGAAACACCGTTGTGTCACAATTGAGCCGTGAGTGTCAAAAGAGAGCCCAGAGAGTGTCACAATGCAGCCCAGAGAGTGTCGCAGTAGAGCCACTCTAATACCACTCTAGAACACTATAGTATCACAATAGAGTCCCTAGTGTCGCAACAGTTCCACTGGAGTGTCCCAGAAAGCCATTACTGTGTCACAATAGGGCCGCTCTAGGCTCACAATAGAGCCACTCTAATGTCACAATACAGCTACAATGGTGTCACAATACAGCCACTATGGTGTCACAATACAGGCAAAATCATGTCCACATAGAGCCACTATCATGCCATCATAGAGCCACTCTAAGGTCACAGTACATCCACTATTGTGTCACAATACAGCCACTATTGTGTCACAATCAAGCAACTCCAGTGTCACAATAGAGCCATTAGTCTAACAATTAGACTGCCATTATACTGCTACAATACGGCCACTATTGTGTCACTACATTGCCGCCACTGAAACAATAGAGCCACTAGACTGTCAAAAGAGAAACAGTGTTGTGTCACAACAGAGCCGCTAGGGTCATAATAGGGCCCATGCGGTGTCACAATACCGCTCCTTTATGTCACAATTGAGCCACCATGGTGTCACCATAGAGCCACGTTAGTGTCACAATAGAGCGACTAGTGTCACAATAGAGCCACTCTACTGTCAGAAACACCGTTGTGTCACAACTGAGCCACCAGTGTCACAAGAGAGCCCCGAGAGTGTCACAATGGGGCCCCAAGAGTGACGTAAGAGAGCCACTTTAATATCACTGTCAAACCACTAGAGCATCACAATAGAGTCACACGTGTCGCAGCAGTTCCACTAGTGTGTCCCAGCAGAGCCATTATTGTGTCACAATAGAGCCACGCTAGTCTCACAATAGAGCCACTATGGGGTCACAATGGAGTCACTCTCGGGTCACAAGAGAGCAACTATAATGTAACAATAGAGCAACTATTGTGTCACAATACAGAAGCTATAGGGTCACAATAGACACTGTAATATCACAAGTGAGCCACGGTAATTTGACAGTAGAGCCGCTAGTGTCACAAGTGAGCCACTATTATGTCACAATACAGCCAGCATGGTGTCACAATAGAGCCACGATTCTGTCACAATAGAGTCACTGGTACAAAAATTAGACTGCTGTTATACTGCCACAATACAGCCACTATTGTGTCACAATAGTGCCGCCACTGAAACAATAGAGCCACTAGACTGTCAAAAGACAAACACTGTTGCATCAAAACAGAGCCGCTAGGGTCATAATAGGGCCCAGGCGCTGTCACAATACAGCTCCTTAATGTCACAATAGAGCCACCATGGTGTCCCAGTAGAACCACGTTAGTGTCACAATAGAGCGACTAGTGTCACAATAGAGCCACTCTACTGTCATCATAGAAACACCCTTGTGTCACAATTGAGCCGCTAGTGTCACAAGAGAGCCCAGAGAGTGTCACAATGGAGCCCCGAGAGTGTCCCAATAGAGCCACTCTAATATCACTCTCGAACTACTAGAGTATCATAATGGAATCACTAGTGTCACAACAGTTCCGCCCGAGTGTCCCAGCAGAGCCATTATTGTGTCACAATAGGGCCACTCTAGGCCCACAATAGAGCCACTATACTGTCACAATAGCTCCTCTATAGTGTCACAGTACATCCACTCTAGTGTCACGAGAAAGTCATTATTGTATCACAATGAAACATCTATAGTGCCACATTAGAGAGTCACAATTGTGTCACAATAGAGCCACTAGAGGGTCACAATGGAGTCACTCTAAAGTCACAAGGGAGCAACTAGCCTGTCACAATACAGCAGCTATAGTATCACAAGGGAGCCACTGTATTCTCAAAAGAGAGCCACTCTAATGTCACAAGTGAGCCACTAGTGTCACAATAGAGGTACTGAAGCTCCACAATGCAGCCACCACTGTGCCACAATAGTGCCGCTAGTGTAACAATAGAGCCACTCTAATGTCACAATTCAGCTACAATGGTGTCAAAACAGAGCCAATATTGTGTCACAATACAGCCACTATTGTGTCACAATCAAGGAACTCTAGTGGCACAAAAGAGCCACTAGTGCAACAATTAGATACCCATTATAATGCCACAATACAGCCACTATTGTGTCACAATAATGCCGCCACTGAAACAATAGAGTCACTAGACTGTCAAAAGACAAACACTGTTGTGTAACAACAGGGCCACGTGTGTCATAATAGGGCATCAAGGGTGTCACAATAGAGGACCTTTATGTCACAATAGAGCCACCATGGTGTCACCATAGAATCACGTTAGTGTCACAGTAGAGCGACTAGTGTCAAAATAGAGCCACTCTACTGTCATCATAGAAACACCATTGTGTCACAATAGAGCCACCATGGTGTCCCAGTAGAACCACGTTAGTGTCACAATAGAGCGACTGGTGTCACAATAGAACCACTCTGCTGTAACCATAGAAGCATCGTTGTGTCACAATTGAGCCGCTAGTGTCACAAGAGAGCCCAGAGAGTGTCACAATGGAGCCCAGAGAGTGTCCCAATAGAGCCACTTTAATATCACTGTCGAACTACTAGAGTATCATAATGGAATCACTAGTGTCAAAACAGTTCCTCCCGAGTGTCCCAGCAGAGCCATTATTGTGTCACAATAGGGCCACTCTAGGCCCACAATAGAGCAACAATAGCTCACAAAAGCTCCTATATAGTGCCACAGTACATCCACTCTAGTGTCACGAGAAAGTCATTATTGTATCACAATGAAACATCTATAGTGCCACAGTAGAGAGTCACAATTGTTTCACAATAGAGCCACTAGAGGGTCACAATGGAGTCACTCTATAGTCACAAGAGATCAACTAGCGTGTCACAATACAGCAGCTATAGTATCACAAGGGAGCCACTGTATTCTCACAAGAGAGCCACTCTAATGTCACAAGTGAGCCACTAGTGTCACAGTAGAGGTACTGAAGCTCCACAATGCAGCCACCACTGTGCCACAATAGTGCCGCTAGTGTAACAATAGAGCCACTCGAATGTCACAATTAAGCTACAATGGTGTCAAAATAGAGCCAACATTGCGCCACAATACAGCCACTACTGTGTCATAATCAAGGAACTCTAGTGGCACAAAAGAGCCACTAGTGCAACAATTAGATAGCCATTATACTGCCACAATACAGCCACTATTGTGTCACAATAATGCCGCCACTGAAACAATAGAGCCTCTAGACTGTCAAAAGAGAAACACTGTTGCGTCACAGCAGGGCCACTTGGGTCATAATAGTGCATCAAGGGTGTCACAATAGAGCACCTTTATGTCACAATAGAGCCACCATGGTGTCACCATAGAATCACGTTAGTGTCACAATAGAGCGACTAGTGACACAATAGAGCCACTCTACTGTCATCATAGAAACACCGTTGTGTCCCAATTGAGCCGCTAGTGTCACAAGAGAGCCCAGAGAGTGTCACAATGGAGCCCAGAGAGTGTCGCAGTAGAGCCACTCTAATATCACTGTCGAACTACTAGAGTATCATAATGGAATCACTAGTGTCACAACAATTCCACCTGGGTGTCCCAGCAGAGCCATTATTGTGTCACAATAGGGCCACTCTAGGCCCACAATAGAGCCACTATACTGTCACAATAGCTCCTCTATAGTGTCACAGAACATCCACTCTAGTGTCACGAGAATGTCATTATTGTATCACAATGAAACATCTATAGTGCCACAGTAGAGAGTCACAATTGTGTCACAATAGAGCCACTAGAGAGTCACAATGGAGTCTCTCTATAGTCACAAAAGAGCAACTAGCAGGTCACAATACAGCAGCTATATTATCACAAGGGAGCCACTGTGTTCTCAAAAGAGAGCCACTCTAATGTCACAAGTGAGCCACTAGTGTCACAATAGAGGTACTGAAGCTCCACAATGCAGCCACCACTGTGCCACAATAGTGCCGCTAGTGTAACAATAGAGCCACTCGAATGTCACAATTCAGCTACAATGGTGTCAAAATAGAGCCAACATTGCGCCACAATACAGCCACTATTGTGTCACAATCAAGGAACTCTAGTGGCACAAAAGAGCCACTAGTGCAACAATGAGATAGCCATTATACTGCCACAATACAGCCACTATTGTGTCACAATAATGCCGCCACTGAAACAATAGAGCCACTAGACTGTCAAAAGAGAAACACTGTTGTGTCACAACAGGGCCACTTGGGTCATAATAGTGCATCAAGGGTTTCACAACAGGGCACCTTTATGTCACAATAGAGCCATCCTGGTTTCACAATAGAACCACGTTAGTGTCACAGTAGAGCGACTAGTGACACAATAGAGCCACTCTACTGTCATCATAGAAACACCGTTGTGTCCCAATTGAGCCCCTAGTGTCACAAGAGAGCCCAGAGAGTGTCACAATGGAGCCCAGAGAGTGTCCCAATAGAGCCACTCTAATATCACTGTCGAACTACTAGAGTATCATAATGGAATCACTAGTGTCAAAACAGTTCCACCCGAGTGTCCCAGCAGAGCCATTATTGTGTCACAATAGGGCCACTCTAGGCCCACAATAGAGCCACTATACTGTCACAATAGCTCCTCTATAGTGTCACAGTACATCCACTCTAGTGTCACGAGAAAGTCATTATTGTATCACAATGAAACATCTATAGTGCCACAGTAGAGAGTCACAATTGTGTCACAATAGAGCCACTAGAGGGTAACAATGGAGTCACTCTATAGTCACAAGAGAGAAACTAGCGTGTCACAATACAGCAGCTATAGTGTCACAAGGGAGCCACTGCATTCTCACAAGAGAGCCACTCTAATGTCACAAGTGAGCCACTAGTGTCACAATAGAGGTACTGAAGCTCCACAATGCAGCCACCACTGCGCCACAATAGTGCCGCTAGTGTAACAATGGAGCCACTCGAATGTCACAATTAAGCTACAATGGTGTCAAAATAGAGCCAATATTGTGTCACAATACAGCCACTATTGTGTCACAAGAAAGCAACTCTAGTGGCACAAAAGAGCCACTAGTGCAACAATTAGATAGCCATTATACTGCCACAATACAGCCACTATTGTGTCACAATACTGCTGCCGCTGAAACAATAGAGCCACAAGACTGTCAAAAGACAAACACTGTTGTGTCACAACAGAGCCGCTAGTGTCATAATAGTGCATCAAGGGTGTCACAATAGAGCTCCTTTATGTCACAATAGAGCCACCATCGTGTCACCATAGAGCCATGTTAGTGTCACAATAGAGCGACAAGTGTCACAATAGAGCCACTCTACTGTCATCATAGAAACACCGTTGTGTCACAATTGAGCCGTGAGTGTCAAAAGAGAGCCCAGAGAGTGTCACAATGCAGCCCAGAGAGTGTCGCAGTAGAGCCACTCTAATACCACTCTAGAACACTATAGTATCACAATAGAGTCCCTAGTGTCGCAACAGTTCCACTGGAGTGTCCCAGCAGAGCCATTACTGTGTCACAATAGGGCCGCTCTAGGCTCACAATAGAGCCACTCTAATGTCACAATACAGCTACAATGGTGTCACAATACAGCCACTATGGTGCCACAATACAGGCAAAATCATGTCCACATAGAGCCACTCTCATGCCATCATAGAGCCACTCTAGGGTCACAGTACATCCACTATTGTGTCACAATACAGCCACTATTGTGTCACAATCAAGCAACTCCAGTGTCACAATAGAGCCATTCGTGTAACAATTAGACTGCCATTATACTGCCACAATACAGCCACCAATGTGTCACAATAGTGCCGCCACTGAAACAATAGAGCCACTAGACTGTCAAAAGACAAACACTGTTGTGTCACAACAGAGCCGCTAGGGTCATAATAGGGCCCATGCGGTGTCACAATACCGCTCCTTTATGTCACAATTGAGCCACCATGGTGTCACCATAGAGCCACGTTAGTGTCACAATAGAGCGACTAGTGTCACAATAGAGCCACTCTACTGTCAGAAACACCGTTGTGTCACAACTGAGCCACCAGTGTCACAAGAGAGCCCCGAGAGTGTCACAATGGGGCCCCAAGAGTGACGTAAGAGAGCCACTTTAATATCACTGTCAAACCACTAGAGCATCACAATAGAGTCACACGTGTCGCAGCAGTTCCACTAGTGTGTCCCAGCAGAGCCATTATTGTGTCACAATAGAGCCACGCTAGGCTCACAATAGAGCCACTATGGGGTCACAATGGAGTCACTCTCGGGTCACAAGAGAGCAACTATAATGTAACAATAGAGCAACTATTGTGTCACAATACAGAAGCTATAGGGTCACAATAGACACTGTAATATCACAAGTGAGCCACGGTAATTTGACAGTAGAGCCGCTAGTGTCACAAGTGAGCCACTATTATGTCACAATACGGCCCGCATGGTGTCACAATAGAGCCACGATTCTGTCACAATAGAGTCACTGGTACAAAAATTAGACTGCTGTTATACTGCCACAATACAGCCACTATTGTGACACAATAGTGCCGCCACTGAAAGAATAGAGCCACTAGACTGTCAAAAGACAAACACTGTTGCGTCAAAACAGAGCCGCTAGGGTCATAATAGGGCCCATGCGCTGTCACAATACAGCTCCTTAATGTCACAATAGAGCCACCATGATGTCCCAGTAGAACCACGTTAGTGTCACAATAGAGCGACTAGTGTCACAATAGAGCCACTCTACTGTCATCATAGAAACACCCTTGTGTCACAATTGAGCCGCTAGTGTCACAAGAGAGCCCAGAGAGTGTCACAATGGGGCCCCGAGAGTGTCCCAATAGAGCCACTCTAATATCACTGTCGAACTACTAGAGTATCATAATGGAATCACTAGTGACACAACAGTTCCACCTGAGTGTCCCAGCAGAGCCATTATTGTGCCACAATAGGGCCACTCTAGGCTCACAAGAAAGCCACTATACTGTCACAATAGCTCCTCTATAGTGTCCCAGTACATCCACTCTAGTGTCACGAGAAAGTCATTATTGTATCACAATGAAACATCTATAGTGCCACAGTAGAGAGTCACAATTGTGTCACAATAGAGCCACTAGAGGGTCACAATGGAGTCACTCTATAGTCACAAGAGAGCAACTAACGTGTCACAATACAGCAGCTATAGTGTCACAAGGGAGCCACTGTATTCTCACAAGAGAGCCGCTCTAATGTCACAAGTGAGCCACTAGTGTCACAATAGAGGTACTGAAGCTGCACAATGCAGCCACCACTGTGCCACAATAGTGCCGCTAGTGTAACAATAGAGCCACTCGAATGTCACAATTCAGCTACAATGGTGTCAAAACAGAGCCAATATTGTGTCACAATACAGCCACTATTGTGTCACAATCAAGGAACTCTAGTGGCACAAAAGAGCCACTAGTGCAACAATTAGATACCCATTATAATGCCACAATACAGCCACTATTGTGTCACAATAATGCCGCCACTGAAACAATAGAGTCACTAGACTGTCAAAAGACAAACACTGTTGTGTAACAACAGGGCCACGTGTGTCATAATAGGGCATCAAGGGTGTCACAATAGAGGACCTTTATGTCACAATAGAGCCACCATGGTGTCACCATAGAATCACGTTAGTGTCACAGTAGAGCAACTAGTGTCACAATAGAGCCACTATACTGTCATCATAGAAACACCATTGTGTCACAATAGAGCCACCATGGTGTCCCAGTAGAACCACGTTAGTGTCACAATAGAGCGACTGGTGTCACAATAGAACCACTCTGCTGTAACCATAGAAGCATCGTTGTGTCACAATTGAGCCGCTAGTGTCACAAGAGAGCCCAGAGAGTGTCACAATGGAGCCCAGAGAGTGTCCCAATAGAGCCACTTTAATATCACTGTCGAACTACTAGAGTATCATAATGGAATCACTAGTGTCAAAACAGTTCCTCCCGAGTGTCCCAGCAGAGCCATTATTGTGTCACAATAGGGCCACTCTAGGCCCACAATAGAGCAACAATAGCTCACAAAAGATCCTATATAGTGCCACAGTACATCCACTCTAGTGTCACGAGAAAGTCATTTTTGTATCACAATGAAACATCTATAGTGCCACAGTAGAGAGTCACAATTGTTTCACAATAGAGCCACTAGAGGGTCACAATGGAGTCACTCTATAGTCACAAGAGATCAACTAGCGTGTCACAATACAGCAGCTATAGTATCACAAGGGAGCCACTGTATTCTCACAAGAGAGCCACTCTAATGTCACAAGTGAGCCACTAGTGTCACAGTAGAGGTACTGAAGCTCCACAATGCAGCCACCACTGCGCCACAATAGTGCCGCTAGTGTAACAATAGAGCCACTCTAATGTCACAATTCAGCTACAATGGTGTCAAAATAGAGCCAACATTGCGCCACAATACAGCCACTACTGTGTCACAATCAAGGAACTCTAGTGGCACAAAAGAGCCACTAGTGCAACAATTAGATACCCATTATACTGCCACAATACAGCCACTATTGTGTCACAATAATGCCGCCACTGAAACAATAGAGCCTCTAGACTGTCAAAAGAGAAACACTGTTGCGTCACAGCAGGGCCACTTGGGTCATAATAGTGCATCAAAGGTGTAGCAATAGAGCACCTTTATGTCACAATAGAGCCATCATGGTTTCACAATAGAACCATGTTAGTGTCACAGTAGAGCGACTAGTGACACAATAGAGCCACTCTACTGTCATCATAGAAACACCATTGTGTAAAAATTGAGCCGCAAGTGTCACAAGAGAGCCCAGAGAGTGTCACAATGGAGCCCAGAGAGTGTCGCAGTAGAGCTACTCTGATATCACTCTAGAACACTAGAGTATCACAATAGAGTCCCTAGTGTCACAACAGTTCCGCCCGAGTGTCCCAGCAGAGCCATTATTGTGTCACAATAGGGCCACTCTAGGCCCACAATAGAGCAACAATAGCTCACAAAAGCTCCTATATAGTGTCACAGTACATCCACTCTAGTGTCACGAGAAAGTCATTATTGTATCACAATGAAACATCTATAGTGCCACAGTAGAGAGTCACAATTGTGTCACAATAGAGCCACTAGAGGGTCACAATGGAGTCACTCTATAGTCACAAGAGAGCAACTAGCGTGTCACAAAACAGCAGCTATAGTGTCACAAGGGAGCCACTGTATTCTCACAAGAGAGCCACTCTAATGTCACAAGTGAGCCACTAGTGTCACAATAGAGGTACTGAAGCTCCATAATGTCGCCACAACTGTGCAACAATAGTGCCGCTAGTGTAACAATAGAGCCACTCTAATGTCACAATTCAGCTACAATGGTGTCAAAATAGAGCCAATATTGTGTCACAATACAGCCACTATTGTGTCACAAGAAAGCAACTCTAGTGGTACAAAAGAGTAACTAGTGCAACAATTAGATAGCCATTATACTGCCACAATACAGCCACCAATGTGTCACAACAGTGCCGCCACTGAAACAATAGAGCCACTAGACGGTCAAAAGAGAAACAGTTGTGTCACAACAGAGCCACTTGGGTCATAATAGTGCATCAAGGGTGTCACAATAGAGCACCTTTATGTCACAATAGAGCCACCATGGTGTCACAATAGAGCCATGTTAGTGTCACAATAGAGCGACAAGTGTCACAGTAGAGCAACTCTACTGTCATCATAGAAACACCGTTGTGTCACAATTGAGCCGTGAGTGTCAAAAGAGAGCCCAAAGAGTGTCACAATGGAGCCCAGAGAGTGTCGCAGTAGAGCCACTCTAATACCACTCTAGAACACTAGAGTATCACAATAGAGTCCCTAGTGTCGCAACAGTTCCACTGGAGTGTCCCAGCAGAGCCATTATTGTGTCACAATAGGGCCGCTCTAGACTCACAATAGAGCCACTCTAATGTCACAATACAGCTACAATGGTGTCACAATACAGCCACTATGGTGTCACAATACAGGCAAAATCATGTCCACATAGAGCCACTCTCATGCCATCATAGAGCCACTCTAGGGTCACAGTACATCCACTATTGTGTCACAATACAGCCACTCTTGTGTCACAATCAAGCAACTCCAGTGTCACAATAGAGCCATTAGTGTAACAATTAGACTGCCATTATACTGCCACAATACAGCCACTACTGTGTCACAATAGTGCCGCCACTGAAACAATAGAGCCACTAGACTGTCAAAAGACAAACACTGTTGTGTCAAAACAGAGCCGCTAGGGTCATAATAGGGCCCATGCGGTGTCACAATACCGCTCCTTTATGTCACAATAGAGCCACCATGGTGTCACCATAGGGCCACGTTGGTGTCACAATAGAGCCACTAGTGTCACAATAGAGCCACTCTACTGTCAGAAACACCGTTGTGTCACAATTGAGCCACTAGTGTTACAAGAGAGCCCCGAGAGTGTCACTATGGGGCCCCAAGAGTGACGTAAGAGAGCCACTTTAATATCACTGTCAAACCACTAGAGCATCACAATAGAGTCACTCGTGTCGCAACAGTTCCACTAGTGTTTCCCAGCAGAGCCATTATTGTGTCACAATAGAGCCACGCTAGGCTCACAATAGAGCCACTATGGGGTCACAATGGAGTCACTCTCGGGTCACAAGAGAGCAACTATAATGTAACAATAGAGCAACTATTGTGTCACAATACAGCAGCTATAGGGTCACAACAGACACTGTAATATCACAAGTGAGCCACAGTAATTTTACAATAGAGCCGCTAGTGTCACAAGTGAGCCACTATTATGTCACAATACAGCCAGCATGGTGTCACAATAGAGCCACTATTCTGTCACAATAGAGTCACTGGTACAAAAATTAGACTGCTGTTATACTGCCACAATACAGCCACTATTGCGTCACAATAGTGCCGCCACTGAAACAATAGAGCCTCTAGACTGTCAAAAGACAAACACTGTTGCGTCAAAACAGAGCCGCTAGGGTCAAAAAAGGGCCCATGCGCTGTCACAACACAGCTCCTTAATGTCACAATAGAGCCACCATGGTGTCCCAGTAGAACTACGTTAGTGTCACAGTAGAGCGACTAGTGTCACAAGAGAGCCACTCTACTGTCATCATAGAAGCACCGTTGTGTCACAATAGAGCCACCATGGTTTCCCAGTAGAACCACGTTAGTGTCGCAATAGAGCGACTAGTGTCACAATAGAACCACTCTGCTGTCATCATAGAAACACCGTTGTGTCCCAAATGAGCTGCTAGTGTCACAATCGAGCCCAGAGAGTGTCACAATGGAGCCCAGAGAGTGTCCCAATAGAGCCACTCTAATATCACTCTCGAACTACTAGAGTATCATAATGGAATCACTAGTGTCACAACAGTTCCACCCGAGTGTCCCAGCAGAGCCATTATTGTGGCACAATAGGGCCACTCTAGGCTCACAATAGAGCCACTATACTGTCACAATAGCTCCTCTATAGTGCCATAGTACATCCACTCTAGTGTCACGAGAAAGTCATTATTGTATCACAATGAAACATCTATAGTGCCACAGTAGAGAGTCACAATTGTGTCACAATAGAGCCACTAGAGGGTCACAATGGAGTCACTCTATAGTCACAAGAGAGCAACTAGCGTGTCACAATACAGCAGCTATAGTATCACAAGGGAGCCACTGTATTCTCAAAAGGGAGCCACTCTAATGTCACAAGTGAGCCACTAGTGTCACAATAGAGGTACTGAATCTCCACAATGCAGCCACCACTGTGCCACAATAGTGCCGCTAGTGTAACAATAGAGCCACTCGAATGTCACAATTCAGCTACAATGGTGTCAAAATAGAGCCAACATTGCGCCACAATACAGCCACTATTGTGTCACAATCAAAGAAACTCTAGTGGCACAAAAGAGCCACTAGTGCAACAATTAGATAGCCATTATACTGCCACAATACAGCCACTATTGTGTCACAATAATGCCGCCACTGAAAGAATAGAGCCACTAGACTGTCAAAAGACAAACACTGTTGTGTAACAACAGGGCCATGTGTGTCATAATAGTGCATCAAGGGTGTCACAATCGAGCACCTTTATGTCA